>BLSH010005937.1:509810-524140 GCA_018402905.1 Glandirana rugosa | reverse complement strand
ATGTTTTTTTGAATAGGCCTCAATACAAAAAAAAAAAACCATGTTGGCTACCTCCTCCTACTCCTCTACCACCGCCACTTCCACCTACCCTGCCACGGTCACGGCCTAGTCAACCTCTAGACTCCTACTCCACATCCACCCCCCTTCCCATTTTTTTATTTGATTTTAATTTATTTTCCCTCTCCCCATTTTTTTGTAGGGCACTTGCCCTAGTTTGAAGATGATTTTAGAACAGTTATATGGCTTCTACCGTTAATTAATACTTTTCAGACACAGTTTGAAGATGATCCACATTCACCTCCATTTTTGCATTTTTTATGTTTTTATTTTTTAAAAAATATTTAAAGTTATTTCCCTGTCCCCATTTTTTTGTAGGGCACTTGCCCTACCCTTACCCCCATTTTACTTCCTTTTGCAGCCCTCTGGGGCTTTCCAGGACTTTCCTACAGCCATTTTTGTGCCTAAAAGTTCGGGTCCCCATTGATTTCAATGGGGTTCGTTGTCCGTGTGAGCGTTCGGGTTCTGTCCGGACCCGGACCCGGACTTTGTCCCGAAGTTCGGACGGACCAGCAGAACCCGAACGTCCAGGTGTTCGCTCAACTCTAGTCATGAATTGAGCCAATACTTATTCTGCACATAGAAAAACACAATGTGAAACGATGGTTGTTTATCTTACCAAGTCGCTATTTCCTCTGGCAAGTACTCTACCCTGGGTATTAGATCACCACTGTAAAAGAGAAATATAATAAATAGTGTATGAACTGAAAATCTGCAGAGTTTTTGTTGGACATGCTTGTATTATGCATGCCTCAACATTCAACAGAAGCCAGCCCCAACAATGTCTAATTGCTTCCACTGTGCATCCACTGATCATTCACACTGAAATTATGACAGCTATTCCTGTTTCAATGGAAATGATGGCATCCTTATCACATCACAGGACAGACTTGGAGGTTCAGTTCATATAAATGGGTTTTAAGTGTGGCCCTACTGTCACTTGCCCATGCCCACTCACTACTAGTATAAGAAGTAAGGTTCCATGGTGAACCTTACAGCATACACAAAAAATGGCAGTCAAAGAAACAATCTGCCAAAAAGGACCATACAACTGAGCCTTCAGGGCTTAAATAAATCAAAATTAATTACTACTCAAAATCCAAAATAATATGAAAAAAACATTTATTAGCACACAAAATAATAACAAAAAAATGATAAATATAAATACCTTCCACCACCATAAAAGACAACGTTGCGTTAGTTTGTCTAAAAGTCATATGCACATTCATACACCCCAAGTGTTATAATGCATGCCATCACTATATGGGATTAGCATTGGGTAAGTGACCTTACAGATGCATGGTATACCACCAGTTATGTACTATAGGATGTGAAACCACATTCCTCACATTACTATTGGCAATTATAGTACTGGACTAATCACTCAGGTTTTAATAGCACATTGGGACAGGCGGGTAAATCAGGTAAAACGGGCACATCTAATCTCCAGCAATGCAGATGTGTGCCTGACAACACTTGAACATGCCTTGACTCCTCCCATCTATATATAGATATATACTGAATCGCCTTGACGGAGTAATGTGGCTACCTATGCCATGTATTTATTATTTTTTTTTGTTATTATCTTGTGTACTAATAAAGGTTTTTTCATAATATTCTAAGTAGTAATTTATTTTCATAGAAGTAAAGTCAAAAGAAGAGTTGGTGAACAGGGCTCCAACGCCAATACACGTTAGCCTATCGCTTTGATTGCACATGGGTGAGAAGAAATAAATTGGAATATTCATCTCTACACAGCAGTGCTGACTCTTCTTTTGACTTCGCTTCTATGGATATGTTGAGTGAGTGGAGGGCACTCTGAGTCAGAGCACCTGTGTGGAGTAGGTGTGTGATTCAAAGAACCTTCCCTATCTAAAGCTACACAGATCTGAGCGGTGTTTGCACCTTTTTGATGAACTAGTAATTCATTTTGGTTTACTCAAGCCCAGGAGGCTCAGATGATCCTTTTTGGCGGATTCTTTCTTTTTCTACCATTATTTTGTGTATGGTATATCAAGTATATGCCCAAATCCATGGCTGCATTCAAGACTTGCTCCTTTCATCATTCATGGATAACCCGGTTGCTGACTACACCAGGCCATCTCCACTCCTCATCAAAGATATGAAAAAATATTACCCTACTCTTCTTGTATTTATTGATTGTTACAAAAGACTGAATACAAGCATTTTTCCACCAAAAAACCATCCTTCCTTGAAGCGTTTCACCACTCCTGCTTTGCTGACAGGGATAGGGATTTTCCCTATCCTTGAGAGCAAGCCAGCAGTGGTGAAACTCATCAAGGAAGGTTGACTTTTGGGTGAATATATGATTATATTCAGTGTTTTGTTACAATCAATAAAGACAAAAAGAGTAGCTAAAGTTCTAGAGTGCGGTTAATATTTTTTCATATCTTTGAGGGATGGTATGTTATCTACTATATACTCTAACTCACATTCATACATACACATACTTGGGCCAATTTAGACAGGAGCCAATTAACCTACCATGGGTGGCACAGTGGTGTAGTGGTTAGCACTTTCGCCTAGCAGCAAAAGGGTCGCTGGTTTGAATCCCAGCCATGACACTACCTGCCTGGAGTTTGCATGTTCTCCCTGTGCCTGCGTGGGTTTCCTCCCACACTCACAAGACATGCTGGTAGGTTAATTGGCTCCTGTCTAAATTGGCCCTAGTATGTGTATGTATGAATGTGAATTAGGGACCTTAGATTGTAAGCCCTTTGAGAGTAGGGACTGATGTGAATGTACGATGCATACTGTATGTAAAGCGCTGCGTAAATTGATGGTGCTATATAAGTACCTGAAATAAAATAAATAAATAAAAATAATAAATACCAGCAGCCTGCAAGGGCACTATTCTGAAATAATCAGGCAGGATGTAATGAGAAAACACTTATTATTGCCCACTTGAGTAGCCCAAGATGGTGCAATCCTCATCCAAAAAATGCATTTGGTCATTCAGTAAGGGCTGGGACCTGTTGTTAATGTCAGCTTTAATCAGCTTATTGCCGTGGCCAAAAGTTTTGAGAATGATACAAATATTAATTTTTACAAAGTCTGCTGCCTCAGTTTTTATGATGGCAATTTCCACATTCTCCAGAATGGTATGAAGAGTGATCAGATGAATTGCAATTAATTGCAAAGTCCCTCTTTGCCATGAAAATTAACTTAATCCCGTAAAAAAACAGTTCTACTGCATTTGTGAAGAAGGTTTCAGGGTGACCAAAAAAGTCCAGCAAGTGCCAGGACCATCTCCTACAGTTGATTCAGCTGCGGGATCGGGGCACCACCAGTGCAGAGCTTTCTCAGGAATGGCAGCAGGCAGGTGTAAGTGCATCTGCAAGCACAGGGAGGCGAAGACTTTTGGAGGATGGCCTGGTGTCAAGAAAGGCAGCAAAGAAGCCATTTCTCTCCAGGAAAGACATCAGGGACATACTGATATTCTGCAAAAGGTACAGGAATTGCACTGCTGAGGACTGGGGTAAAGTCATTTTCTCTGATGAATCCCCTTTCCGATTGTTTGGGGCATCCACAAAAAACCTTGTCCAGAGAAGAAAAGGTGAGTGTTACCATCAGTCCCTGTGTCATGCCAACAGTAAAGCCTTATGAGACCATTCATGTGTCAGGTTGCTCCTCAGGCAAGGGAGTGGGCTCACACACAATTTTGCCTAAGAACACAGCCATAAATAAAGAATGGTACAAAAACAGCCTTCGAGAGCAACTTCTCCCAACTATCCAAGAACAGTTTGGTGATTAACAATGCATTTTCCAGCATGATGGAGCACCTTGCCATAAGGCAAAAGTGATAACTAAGTGGCTTGGGGAACAAAACATCAACATTTTGGCCAGGAAACTGCCCAGACCTTAATCCCATTGAGAACTTGTGGTCAATCCTCAAGAGGTGGGTGAAAAAAAACCCCCACAAATTCTGACAAATTCCAAGCACTGATTATGCAAGAATGTGCCATCAGTCAGGATGTGGCCCAGAAGTTGATTGGCAACATGCCAGGGCGAATTGCAGAGGTCTTGAAAAAGAAGGGTCAACACAGCAAATATTGACTTTTTGCATAAACTTAATGTAATTGTCAATAAAAGCAGTTGACACTTATGAAAAGCTTGTAAGTATACTACAGTATACCATAGTAACATCTGACAAAAAGATCTAAAAACACTGAAGCAGCAGAGAAAAATGTGTGAAAATTAATATTTGTGTGATTCTCAAAACTATTGGCCAGGGCTGTACAGCTCAAAGCAGTCCCGTGCTGTATTACTAGAAAGGAAGCATGAACTGAGTGTCATGGATGCCCTTTATATAAAAGGTTTCTTCATAATATGCATTTGTATAGATGTAATAAAAAATTACACAACTCATGTTTAATGGGAGCGTTTACTGTATTTTCAGGGAAAGAATGTTTAATTTCAGTGTTTACCTCAAAGAATGTATTTCTGTGCAGTCTAGATGTACAGTGTAAATATACCGTATATTCAAGTAAACATTGAATAGACTCTACATTCCCTTAAAAATGTGTAAGCTTCTAAAAAAGCAAGAAAATTAATCCAAACCATTATACTTTTTCTATCAATGTCATGGAACATCTACCTGCTGGCTATCTTGTTGAGGTGAACTTGTATTACCATAGTCCATCAATTCTCCCTTTTGAGAAGGTAATCATTATTTACAGTAAGTGCTATGTGCAATTACTTCTTTTACAGAGCTGAAGCCTAAATCACATTCTTAACCTCCTGCAATTATCATTCTACAAATCTAGCTAACAATGACCAGTTAGCACTGTGTACTGCTTGCGGTAATGTTTTACCATATTTACTATATAGTTCATTTCTTTATAGTTATTTAATATCTTGGGACATAGCTTCATGTTTTCCTCTCACTTTACGCACTTCATATAAAAACATGCTCTTAACTAAATCTTGAGTATTCCTCTATTTAGAGGTTCACAACAAAATTATAGTCCAGTAAACAGATGCATAGTAGAACAGGTGGGGGAATATTACCTAAATGTTAGCCAATCAACCTGCCAGTTTTGTTTCTTCTACACTTATAGTGCCCCAGAGAGAGGTTTGGGTACTGGGAGTGTAAATTGCCTGAGCCCCTTATGGGTAAGTCAAATTGGTATTCCTTCCGGTGAGCAGCTTACAGTAGAACTAAACTCAAAATGTTTTCATTTTGATAGATTAAGAGAGGGTTAAAACCTCTGTTTTTTGCCATTTGTGTCCTATTGGGGAGATTTCCCTTCCTTCCTGTCCCATAGTCACAACAGGAAGGGAGGGGAAATCATTCCAAAGCGAGGGAAATTCTTGGTGTTTAACAGGGTCCCCAGAACTAGTGTCCTCATTGGAAAATGTACCCTCAATTCCTGTTCTGGTGACAACTCAAAATTTAGGATACTCTTTCACATTCACTCTCACTGATAATAGTGACCAGGGCAAAATGGAGACGGTGAGTCTCCCTAACAGGGACACATACAGCAGTAAAAACCTTAGTAATAGAAAGAAACGCCAGACCAATTGTGGGTGAAAGAATCCAGGATCATTTTAATTCTTGGTAAAAAAAAGTCATATAAGAACCACCAGTGCAATTAAAATGATTTTGAACTCTTTCACCTGGTTTTACTTTGGCACTTCTTTCTGCATTTCTATGGGTTGTGCTACTGTTGGGTGCCCAGCGATGAAGGCCTTGCTGTGTGCCAGAGCTATTAAGCTTGTTAGAAATGTTCCTTCATCAGACTAAACATGTGAATCTAAGGCTTTATGCACACAGGGCACATCTGTATAAGAGAACAGCATGAAAACCTAACTGCCAAAGAGAGGCACTCGGTGCCCAGCGCTCAACTTTTACCAATGCTTTTTCTAAGGACAGTAAAAGTAACAGGGGAAATTGATCAATATATGTGTTTCACTAGAAAAAAAAAGAAACAAACAAAATATCCAAAAAAAATCAAGACAAATGGGATACTAGTTAAATACCAAAGAATAATGAGCCAGTAGCCCTGGGCTACACATTACAAAACTGCCATGGAGGAGAGTATCCACCTGTGCAAAGACAAAAGAGGGGGAAGGGACAGACAGTGCCGCTGCTCTGGTGTAGTATATCAACGCTTTTATTAAAACAATGTAAAAAGATCCTACTCCCAAAATAGATGTATCAGGAGTAATTAAGGGCAAAACTGTGCGCCACTGTCAGTGCACTGTCCCAAGCTGCACAGGGGATTCATAACTCAGCATCAGCTGAGAATGTGCTGGCTCTTCCTAGGCGCTGAGCCGCCGCCTAATGTCCCAGTGCCAAAAAGGTCCACCACATCGATGACACCACCAGTTTTGCCTTTAATTGCTCCCGATACATCTACCTTTGTGAGTAGGATCTTTTGCATTGTTTTAATAAAGGTGTATATTACCATACTACACCAGAGCAGTGGCGCTGCTTGAGGCCCTCTGAACACCCGAACTCCTGGTATGAAAAAGCAATAATTCACGCACATTTAGGCGCATTCCGTGTTTTTTTCTGCGTCTGAGCTACTCTCCTGATTGTGCACACTCAACAATTGTAACAGCGGCGTTTTTTAAACTCTGTGTGCATAAGGCCTAAAAGTTCCCAGTTCTTCTTTGAGGATGTTGTTCTGGAGTAAAAAAAAAACAAAAACTGACAAGTGTTCTAATTAGTTTCTGTTGTAACCAAAACTAAATTAACTAATTTAGCTTTTAGTTATACTTTAAGGTCTTAAAGAGGTTATCTACCCATTAAAAGAATAAATAAATAAATGAAAACCTGCAAGACAATAGCATAATGAGCTAGTATGCACCGCATACTAGCTCATTACGAAATACTTACCTTGAAACGAAGATCCGACCGGGCTGCTCGGTCCCCTCTGAGGGAGCAGACATCTTTCCTCGGATCTTGCTTCCGGGTACGCGGCTCTGGCGCTGTGACTGGCCGGAGCCGCGAGACGTCCCAACGGGACCCGTCTTTCCGGCAAGGTCCGGCCCTATTGCCGGGCCTTTGCCGGGACACACACGGAGCATGCGCCGGGACATACACGGTGCATGTGCTGTAACGCCGCAACATTTTAGAGAGGGAATATCTCCTAAACCGTACAGGTTTAGAGGATATTCATTTTACCTACAGGTAAGCCTTATTATAGGCTTACCTGTAGGTAAAAGTACAAAAATCAGGTAGACAACCGCTTTAACCATTCATTCAGAAAAGAGAAATAGTGAAATAAATACACCAAGGGTTAAAAATTGTATTACAAAAACCCTCCTCCTTGCTTACCACTTAATCAAAAACAAGGTTACATAATACAAAAAGGACTTGTAACTGCAATGTTGCGTATTAAATGAATTAATGAAGAATGCTAACACTAGAACGAGCCTATGGAAATGCCAGAGTATTCCACAATCTATTTATTATTATGAATCTCTGTAAAGTAACTAGTTGGTGAAATAAGTTGTACATAAACCCCACCGATGCCCTCAGACATTTTATCTAATACCTCACGGTAACAAGCAAGTGGCTGTAGAGAACGATCTTTGACTTAGCCATGGTAGGGGCCAGTAGTGCCCCAAGGGGGCAGCACGCTTAGGGGCATATTGATAAACGAATGAATATGACATTCACCAAACATTCACTGCAGGTGAAATAAACACCATCATTTAAAACATTCAGTAAAGATACATTGCATTGACTGTTTAGTGATAGTCACATTCACTGCTTATTAGTGTACCGCTTGGTGGAATCATTCAACGGAATGGGCTAGAATGATTTTTTTATTTAAAACTCTTAAACTTTAAACCTTTTTAGATTTTAAAAAATATTTTTTTTAATAAGGTTATGCTTCATAATATAATATGATAATACAGTGGCTTGAAAAAGTATTTATACCCCTTGAAATTTTCCACATTTTGTCACGGTACAACCAAAAACGTAAATGTATTTTATTGGGATTTTATGTGATAGACCAACACAAATGGCACATAATCGTGAAGCGGAAGGACAATAATAAATGTTTTTCCAAATTATTACAAATAAATATCTGAAAAGTATGGCGTGCATTTGTATTCAGTCCCCCCAAGTCATTACTTTGTAGAACCACCTTGTGCTGCAATTACAGCTGCAATGTCTTGCAAATGGTAGGTTTGCAGTTGTGCCATACTCTTTCCATTTTCGGATGATGGATTGACCAGTGCTCCGTGAGATGTTCAAAGCTTTGGAGATTTTTTATAACCTAACGCTGCTTTAAACATCTCCACAACTTTATCTCTGACCTGTCTGGTGTGTTACTTGGCCTTCAAGATGCTGTTCATTCACTGAGGTTCTCTAACAAACCTCTGAAGGCTTCATAGAACAGCTGTATTTATACTGAGATTAAATTACACACAGGTGGACCCTATTTACGAATTAGGTGACTTCTGAAGGCAATTGGTTCCACTAGATTTTAGTTAGGGGTATCGGAGTAAAGGGTGCTGAATACAAATGCACGTGACACTTTTCAGATATTTAGTTGTGAAAATTTTTGAAAACCATATATCTTTTTCCTTCCACTTCACAATTATGTGCCACTTTGTGTTGGCCTATCACATAAAATCCTAATAAAATACATTTACGTTTTTGGTTGTAACATGACAAAATTTCAAGGGGTATGAATACTTTTTCAAGGCACTGTACATATATACAGTATACTTAGTATATATATTTTTCCCCTACAAGGTTATCATTGTCTTACTGTCTGTAGTTGAAGGCTATATCGGCAATCATCTTTCTCCTCTTCCGATATTCCTGGTCAGAGAAACCCTGTGAAGAGTAATGGGGCTGATCAACAAAAACATTCCCTGGAATTCATAAAGAATGGCACAGGCAGATTTTGCAAAAGTGTCTCTCATGCATTCTAAAAGTGAAGAATGATCCAAATTCATATACCTGTCTAGAACTTGTACTTTAATTTGCCCTATGATGCGTCCACTTTTAGAATGCATGCAAAACACTTTCGCAAAATCTGTCTGACAGTTTTCTGTACTCCAAAATACTGTAGATTTGGTCTTATTTAGCTCCACTTTTACATTCGGTGCATTTTAGAACTACCTCAATTTGGTGCACGGGTCACTTTCAGGACCAAAAGTTCATGAATTTGAGGCAATACTTTAACAAGAGGGATTAACCCCAGAAAAGAGATGCAGCAGCTTTACTGAATTCCCCCCATTGCCTTGTGATCTTAAGGGAAAATTTTTGTATGATAGGTTTATAATGCTAGTACTTACTGTAGATATTTACCTAAAGAGGACTCATTGTAATAGAATATTGAGAGCTGCTTTGTTTTTGAAGGTGCAGGCACAGGACAGATTTTTTTTTTTTCACATTTAAAGCTTAAAGTGTTACTAAACCCACAACAGTAAAATCAGTCTGTATATGCAGTAAAGCATGCTTGTTATACTCCCTGTGGAACCTAAGGGGTTAATCCTCTGCATTGCGCAAAAAAGCTGTTTGATCCTGTTTCCTCTGATCATCTTCTTCTTCCACAGACTCCAATATACTTCCTGATATTTACAGAGCCAGGGGACAAGCTGCACATGCTCATTTTGGTGTGTATCGCTAGAGAGTTTTTTTTTTTCTTGGGAGAGTGCATGTAATCAGCACAGGGCCAATCAGCACTGTCCAGACAGAGGGTCAGGGATCCTGTATTCTCATAGGCCAATCGTGGGAGAATGAAAACTCCTCCTACATGCTTTAACCAGACACTCATAGAAGTCACAAGACTGCTCTAATTGATGATGAAAAAAAGGTATTTAGCAGTTTATAATTATTACAATAATTGCATTTCCATGGTCTGTGTACTGTGAGAGATCAGATATAGTGAATGCAGGGTCCTGGGTTTGGCAACACTTTAAGTTTAGTTAAATATACACTACTGTGCAAAATGTTTAGGCAGGTGTGAAAAAATTATGTAAATTAAGAATGAATTTAGAAATAAAAGTGTAAATCGTTTGTTTTTATCAATTAACAAAATGGAAAGTAGTTGAACAGAAGAGAAATGCAAATGTAATCAATATTTGGTGTGAACATCCTTCCATCTCTTCATGGAATTCCAGACAGATTTGATGATGTTGAGATCGGGCTTGACCACACCATTGATCCTTGTCAGGTCACCTAGGGTCAGGTGACAGATGCGCACCGCTGGAATGTGAATCGCACCATTAAAGTGTAAATTTGCTATGTTTTCATGCATAGCTTAACCTTGGACGTTGGAGGTATTACTTTTTGCCACATTTCTTCCACGAAGACCACTTTCTGGCCACACTTCTTTTGGTTTCTGCTAGTTCTGTGCTGATGGCACTGATGAACATCTTCTAATGTCAAAGTGAAGCAAGCATGATGTGTCTTTCATCAACTGCATTAAGCTTTCTTGGCCGACCACTGCATATATGGTCCTCAACATTGCCCATTTCTTTGTGCTTCTTCAAAAGAGCTTGAACAGCACATCTTGAAACCCAAGTTTGCTTAGAAATCTTTACCTGGGAGAAACATTGTCAGTGCAGTATACCTTGTGCCTTGTTGCTGTGCTTAGCCTTGCCATGGTGTAAGAATTGTGGAATGAAACTGTCTTCCACAACCTCACCTTTGTAACAGAGTTTGGCTGCTCCTCACCCAGTTTTAAACCTCCCACACAGCTGTTTCTGTTTCAGTTAATGACTGCGCTTCACCCTGTTCTAGAAGATGCTTCTGGAGCTTAAGGGGGGGGGGGGAATTCAAATAACCAGCCTGAATATTGATCAGGACCTAGCCAATCCCTGGAGAGGTGTGCCCAGATGGTGGCTGGTATGCTGTTAAAAAGACTGGAGCCCTGGTGAGATTGTCTTTTTCCCTGCTGAAGGAATGAATCTGTAAGCTAAAAGGCTAAAAGAAGGTGGGCTGTTTGCCTCGGAGCCCTTTGGACTAGATGCTGGACTACTCTACAAGAGGTTGCGCCTATGGACGTAACCTGTTCCAGGATTCAGTGAGTAGAGCTTCCGATGCCTGTGCTAAGTGCATCAATGGACTGTTCCAGTCTGCCTTTACCTGTTCTCAAACCTACTTCATGATCCCCAGTCGTGAACCTGTGGACTTTTCCAGTCTGCCTCTACCTGTTTTCAACCCCACTTCATGGTCCCCATCCATGAACCCTTAGACCAGGGGTCTCCAAACTATGGCCCTCCAGTTGTTCAGGAACTACAATTCCCATCATGCCTAGTCATGTCTGTGAATGTCAGAGTTTTACAATGCCTCATGGGACGTGTAGTTTCGCAACAGCTGGAGGGCCGTAGTTTGGGGATCCCTGCCTTATACCGTTTCAGTCTACCTGTAAAAAGACCCCATAAAATCTGAACTTTTGGTGAGATGCATTTTGGACAGACTAATAAAGCTGCACATACTGAATTGTACAATGGCATGTATCTGCACCATAGTAATGCACATAGTTAACAGTGCATACATCTCTCCTGTTTAATTGTGAATGTGAAATAATTAGAATGACAAAGTGGGCACATTATTGACTGGGAAAGCTGCCACAATAATACAGATGTATGGGATAGTGGAGTAGAAAAGAGCACAGCACTGCCAGAGGGTTAATGTAATTCCTTGCCTAATAAAGCTAATTTGATGTTTTGTACAATATGTTAAGGCATACAACTTACCGGATGATCTAAATCTAAGTCTGGATCAAACTTGGTAACCAAATGGTGACACTTGTCCAGTTCTGCAATTTTAGTGGGAAACCAATGAACTGTAAAACAAAAAGAGGCATTATTTTAATGAGGTCTGGCAATAGGAAAACCTGGATCTGACTTTCAGTAAGACCTGTAATGAGATCATCATATGCATACACAGTTAAGCAACTTATGCTGAGATGTAAAGTGGTATTTAGCCCTAGGAGTGTTTTAGCACATTAAGCACAATAAAATAAACATTCCTAAGTAATCTATTTGTTAAAATGTATACCTTAGCGCTTGAGGTTTACAACTCTCAATGCTGCTCACTCTTGCTCCCTTAGTTCAGATTCCCTGAACTTCTGGTTTTCACAGGAAATCATTCACAGTGGACAGTGCCATCTCAAGTAGGTCTGTTAGCTTGGAGAATGGAGGGGAGAGGAGGATGGAGGAGCAGGGACAATGTGCCCTGTCATCCTAGGCTACAAGGATTTGTGCTTCTGTTGATACACATAGTGTAGGGATACACAACTCTAGTCCCTGCATGCACAGGTGGAATCGTTTAGATAAAGAAGCCTCATACTCAGTACATTTTTGTTTACGTTTTCATTAAAGTGGAGTTCCACCCAGAGCATTTTTTTTTTACATCATTCAAGTCCTTTGCCTATATAGACTTACCTTTGAAGGAAAAACATTTTTTTATACTCACCCTAAGTCGCTTGTTGCTAGGTGGTCTCTGTAATCTGCCCCTTTTAGGTCCTAGGCTCTTCTCCTCACTTCCTGCTTCGCCTGGCCTCCTGGTAGATGTGACTCATCATTTCCCAGGAGTCAGTGGGCTTCCCTGTACTGTAAAATCGTGTTATTTCCAGACAGGAAATGACGCCATTTAAGGCGGACCAAGATTGAGGAGTGCATGATGGTTACCCACCATGCACTTCTTCCAGGAAGAGATGCCAGGAGTAGAGTTGATTGAACCTCTGGAAGTTCGGGTTCTGCTGGTTTGGCTGAACTTCCGGACAAAGTCCGGGTTCGGGACCCGAACTTTTAGGCACAAAAATGGCTGTAAGAAAGTCCTGGAAAGTCCTAGAGGTCTGCAAAAGGAAGGAAAATGGGGGTAAGGGTCAGACAAGTGCCCTACAAAGAAATGGGGATAGGGAAATAACTTAAAATAATTAAAAAAAAATCACATAAAAAAATCAAAAATGGAGGTGGATGTGCACTATCTTCAAACTGTGTGAGAAAAGTATAAATTAGCCGGGAGAAGTCATATCACTGTTCTATGGCTTCTCCCGGTAAGTAATTTATACTTTTATCACACAGTTTTAAGATGATTGTAGATTCTACAATCATCTTAAAACTGTGTGTGAAAAGTATACATTAGCCGGGAGAAGCCATATCACTGTTCTTAGAACATCTGCAAGCTGTGTGAAAACTATAAATTAGCGGGGAGAAGCCATACCACTGTTCTAAGAACAGTGATATATCATATCACTGTTCTTAGAACAGTGGTATGGCTTCTCCCCGCTAATTTATAGTTTTCACACACAGTTTGAAGATTATTGTAGAACAGTGATATCATATCATATGATATCATATTCTACAATGTAGAACAGTGATATGATATCACTGTTCTACAATTATCTTCAAACTGTGTGTGAAAACTATAAATTAGCGGGGAGAAGCCATACCACTCTTCTAAGAACAGTGATATATCATATCACTGTTCTTAGAAGAGTGGTATGGCTTCTCCCCGCTAATTTATAGTTTTCACACACAGTTTGCAGATGTTCTAAGAACAGTGATATGGCTTCTCCCGGCTAATGTATACTTTTCACACACAGTTTTAAGATGATTGTAGAATCTACAATCATCTTAAAACTGTGTGATAAAAGTATAAATTAACCAGGAGAAGCCATATCACTGTTCTTAGAACAGTGATATGGCTTCTCCCCGCTAATTTATAGTTTTCTCACAGTTTGCAGATGTTCTAAGAACAGTGATATGGCTTCTCCCCCTGCTAATTTATACTTTTCTCACACAGTTTGAAGATAGTCCACATCCACCTCCATTTTTGATTTTTCTTTGTGATTTTTTTTTTTTTTATTATTTTAAGTTATTTCCCTATTCCCATTTCTTTTTAGGGCACTTGTCCGACCCTTACTCCCATTTTCCTTCCTTTTGCAGACCTCTAGGACTTTCCAGGACTTTTTTACAGCAATTTTCATAACTTTTATTAAATTACCAGAACCCCGGACCCGAACCCGAACTTTTTTTGAAAAGTCCGGATTTGGGTCCGGGTCCCGGACACCCAAAAGTTCGGTACGGACCCGAACTTTACAGTTCGGGTTCGCTCAACTCTAGCCAGGAGACTACGGATGGGCTTCTGATGCCCTCACCTAAAATGGAAAAGTCCAGCAGTGAGAGAAACGAAATTGTGAGTAAAAAATACATGTAATTACTAGGCGGTTTGAAAGTAAGGAAACAAAAGGTTACATCTGTTTAGTATTAAAGGAGTGGATGCGCTCACTGTGTTCGGGGAGGGCCAGGGAGCGGGTGCGGTGGAG
>BLSH010005937.1:496011-506216 GCA_018402905.1 Glandirana rugosa | reverse complement strand
CTGCGGGGGAACGTTCGCGGGTAGCCAGCGGACATCCAGTCCGCCCTACCCGCTCCCTGGCTCCCACGCTACACAGTGAGCATGCCCACTCTCCATGAATCCATGAGTGCCGTTTATAGTCAGGGACGCTGCCACATTTCCGCCGACAATAGTTGCGAGGTGGTCGGGAATCGGTTAAAGGAATATTTAATTTTTATTTTTTCACTTTCAGCATTATTAAAATCACTGCTCCTGAAAAAACGATTGATCTAAAAACTTTTTTTTGCATTGATACATGTCCCTAGGGCAGTACCCAGGTCCCCATACACATTTTATGGCAATAACTTGCATATAAGTATTAAAATGAGCACTTTTGATTTTTATGTTCGGGTCCCATAGACTTCAATAGGGTTCGAATGTTCACACAAACGTATTGCCTGTTCACATGTTCTGGTGCGAACCGAACCGGGGGGGGGGGGGGGGTATTCCGCCCATCCCTACTCGCATCCATAGGCGCGTGCACAGGGAGTGCCGGGTGTGCTTGGGCACACCCTAATCACACCATTCACTTTAACATTATTACTCTGTAAGCCAGCAGGAAGATGGGAAAGATCTCCTTCTCTGCCATAATAGAAGTGTTTACGCATTGCTTTTTCACTGCACTGGCAGGGAGATCAATGTGCCGGGGTCATATATGTGTAGACACACACACACAAATCTTTAAGCTTTAGGACGCCCACAATGCAATAGGCTGTTCACACTTCTGCTCGCATCTCACCTTTTCAAAAAATACCTGGCCCAGCTCTAGTATCTCCCTACAGTGTAGGCAGCTCTTAGGTTAGTAAACATTCCAAACTACACCCTCTGGGTTTGTCCTTAGATGCAGGAGTTTTTGTGAATAAAAAGGGGAGCTCGGATAGAAAACGGAGCCATCACAATCCCATCTTGATCATCTTGACCATAATCCTCTCTGATAGCATCCATCTTGATCTCTTCCATTTCATCCTCCTTAATTGGCATTTATATTTATCATTACGCTCTAGTACAGCACGCTCTCTCCATCTGAGACGATTTCCCTGATGGTCCTACCGAGGTGTGGCTCTTAATTTAACACCAATCACTTTTTGGGTAGCGTATAATTTGATCGTTACCTTGAAAAATTCCATCTTACTCCTGAATATAACTTACCGAAATATATTTCCTTATTTGTGTGCTAGGTTTTGATATTACCTTCCACTTACAGTGTCACAATTCCCTAAGGAAAATGTAATCCAATCTAAGTTATATTATCATAGCCTGTAGATAGACTCAACCCCTTTTATTCTGCTGCAGAGAAACAAAAGGGGATGCTCTGATAAATGCAGACCTAGTTGTCTGCTAGGTTAGTTATATTATTTATTATTAATGAACATTATTAATCATTAGTTTATTATTGATACTGTGTACTTTAGTTGTGATACCTACAAGTGGTGAGCAAATTATTCAATTCATCTTATTGTTCATTTTAGTTGTGGAATATACATAATACATAATATAATAAGACTAAGTCATATTATTAATCCTCATGCTATATGTAATTGATAGTGACTTAATTGTAAAATAAATCCTAATTTATTTTTCTATTTCCATAGTCCACACTTTAACACAATGTAATTGGGCTTAAAAATATCTGCATAGAGCACGAATTCATGGATTAATTACTGTCAAATATCAATTGATTAAACAATCAATATTGCTGATTTAATTAATTGTTCAAACTTCCTGACAAACTGAAAAGCTGCTAACAAGTATTAAGGTTAGTGGGTCATATGACACTGTCTTAAGTGACTTAACCAGCATAAAGCACCATATTCCTTATCAGATTTTGACAGTTGACATACTGTAGTAACCAGATTCTATACAGTTTCTAGAAATGTGGGGGAAAAAAAGAAAAAGATATATCCTAAATTGGTTGCTTTGCTTTTCCTTTCAAACACTTTTATAAATAAAACTGACTTACCAACAAAATGGTTTTAAATAGTCATTGTATTAAATACACGTAGGAAATTGCTGAACAGCCCTAAAGTCAGAAATGTACTGTTTTGTCATATGATGAAGCGAGAGTGTATATCAATACAGTCACCACGTCCTAATTTACATGTATAGTTGTGCTCATAAGTTTACATACCCTGGCAGAATGTATGATTTCTTGGCCATTTTCAGAGAATATGAATGAGAACACAAAGACATTTCTTTCACTCATGGTTAGTGTTTGGCTGAAGCCATTTATTATCAATCAACCGTCATAATGACAAAAGAAACTACCCAAATGACCATGATCAAAAGTTCACATACCCTGATGATTTTGGCCTGATAACATGCACACAAGTTGACACAAAGGGGTTTGAATGGCTATTAAAGGTAACCATCCTTACCTGTGATCTGTTTGCTTGTAATTCGTGTGTGTGTATAAAAGGTCAGTGAGTTTCTGGACTCCTGACAGACCCTTGCATCTTTCATCCAGTGCTGCACTGACGTTTCTGGATTCTGAGCCATGGGGAAAGCAAAAGAATTGTCAAAGGATCTGCGAGAAAAGGTAGTTGAACTGTATAAAACAGGAAAGGGGTATATAAAAATATCCAAGGAATTGAGAATGGCAATCAGCAGTGTTCAAACTCTAGTCAAGAAGTGAAAAATCAGGGGTTCTGTTGAAACCAAACCACGGTCAGGTAAACCAACTAAAATTTCAGCCACAACTGCCAGGAAAATTGTTTGGGATGCAAAGAAAAAACACAAATAACTTCAGGACTCTCTGAAAACATGTGGTGTGGCTGTTTCAAGATGCACAATAAGTAGGCACTTGAAGAAAGATGGGCTGCATGGTCAAGTCGCCAGAAGAAAGCCATTACTGAGCAAATGCCACAAAGTATCCCACTTACAATACGCCAAACAGGACAGAGACAAGCCTCAAACCTTCTGCACAAAGTCATTTGGAGTGATGAGACCAAAATTGAGCTTTTTGGCCACAACCATAAACTCTATATTTGGAGAGGCGTCAACAAGGCCTCTCCAAGGATCTCCAGCTGGATCACTGATGTTTTGGGGAAGTGTGAGCTACAAAGGCACAGGAAATTTGGTCAAAATTGATGGCAAGATGAATGAAGTATGTTATGAAAAAATACTGGAGGGACATTTGCATTCACCAGCCAGAAAGCTGTGCATGGGACGTACTTGGACATTCCAACATGACAATGATCCAAAACACAAGGCCAAGTTCACCTGTCATTGGCTACAGCAGAATAAAGTGAAGGTTCTGGAGTGGCCATCTCAGTCTCCTGACCTCAATATCATTGAGCCACTCTGGGGAGATCTCAAACGTGCAGTTCATGCAAGACAGCCCAAGAATTTCCAGGAACTGGAGGCTTTTTGCCAAGAGGAATGGGCAGCTTTATCATCTGAAAAGATAAAAAGCCTCATCCACAAATACCACAAAAGACTTCAAGCTGTCATTGATGTTAAAGGGGGCAATACACAGTATTAAGAACTGGGATATGTAAACTTTTGATCAGGGTCATTTGGGTAGTTTCTGTTTTCATTATGGTTTAAAAAGAGTAAACACAGTTGATTGATAATACATGTCTGCAGCCAAACACTAACGAAGAGTGAAAGAGGTTTTTGTGTTACCATTCATATTCTCTGAAAAATGGCCAATAAATCATAAATTCTGCCAGGGTATGTAAACTTATGAGCACAACTGTTTATGAATACATTTCTAAAAAAGAAGAAATTAACTTTAATGAATGGTGTTCAGTGAACAGGTAAGTCATCAGTTAAAACTTGTAGAATTTTTATTTCCCAATATTGGTAAAAAAAATAAAAAAATGAAAAATTGTGAAAATGTATAGAATTTTGTTAAATAAAAATGCTACAAGTTTTAACCAATGACTTATTAACATCCAATTCTTCTTTTTTTTTAAATGTATATTAATAGAAATGTTATTTTGTTCCTCTTTTTACTTTAATGCATTCTCTCCGTTAAAGTAAAAAACTTCTGTGTTCCATTCCCAGCCCCCCTAAATACTTACCTGAGCCTGATCTCGATCTAGGGCTGTGCCCAAGAGCAGCAGATCTCTCTGCTCTCTCCCTCCTCACTGGACATGGAAGCAAAAGTGGTATCATTGGCTCCTGCTGCTGTCTATCAAATCCTGTGACAATGGAGCAGGGGGCATGGCCGAGCCGCTATGTGTGTGTCTATGCACACAGACAGGCAGTGCGGCCTGGGATCGAGCCCACATGAGTGCCCCTATGCAAGCGGCTTGACATAGGGGCACTCGCCAAAGAGGAGGAGCCTGGCGCACTGGTGAGGGACCTTAGACCCTAGGATTGGGGTTGTTCTGTGCAAAACCATTGCACAGAGCAGGTAAGTATAACATATTTGTTAGTTTAAAAAAAAAAATAATAAAGTTTACAATCACTTTAAGGTGTTTTTACTATTTTTTAAGGATGCATCAGACTTTAAATAAATCCTAAGAATTACAAAATCTGCTTTCAACTACCCTGGACCTGTTCTTGTGCCCTTAAAGCAGAGGTCCGCCCAGAGCTGAAAAAATTAAATGTCAGCAGTTACATATACAGTAGCTGCTGACTTTTAATAATAGGACACTTACCTGTCCTGGAATCCAGCAATGTCGGCACCCGCCGCCGATCTCCCGATTGGGGGTCGAGTGCAGCCGCGTCCATTGAGGGTAAGGGAAACCAGAGTGTAGCATTACAGCTTCACGCCAGGTGTCCTACTGCGTATGCGCGAGGCTCCACTGCACACTGCTATTGGCCAGGCGGCCAGTAGCGGAGCGACGGTGGAGGAGGGAGCCGGGCTGCTGACGTCAGCCGCTGCGCCCGCTGGCCCGAGCTCCCGGATGTGTGGAAAAGGACACCTATCTAAAGACAGGTGTCATCTTCCCCCTCCCCCCCAAAAGGTGCCAAATGTGACACCTGAGGGGAGGGGAGGATTCCAATCAGCGAAAGTTCCACTTTTGGGTGGAACTCCGCTTTAACTGGCTCATTATTCTCTCCATCTCATGAAATGTCCCTTTAAGGGCCCATTTATACCAGGTGCAGTGGGATGAGTTTATGAACACATTCCCACTGCATAGACAGTGGCATTTTTTGCAGTGTAACCACTTGCCGTCCATGCTATAGTTGTCCACTTCTGGGAGGTTGTCCATAGTCTACAACGATAGAAATATGTATAAATGCCGAGCTACCTACATACAAATATTATAGCTGCCAGCACGACAACAAACCAAGTTGGAGGATAAATAATAATAAAGAGTGCGGCACTATGTTGTGACTTTAAATGCTTAAAGTGTCCAATAACAGTGAATAGGTGCTAGATTCAAAAAGTATATAAATACTCGTATATCAGCACAAAAATTTAGAATCAATGCTGGCTCATAGGTTATGAGCCAGCCCAAGGGAAGGGGGGTAGTGAAGGGAAGAAGAAGATAGGGACCATCCGTAGACCACAAGGATGCCCCTAATGGACTCTATAGGAAATAATAATGTCCACAATATAATCCAAATAAACACAATAAATTAAGGTGACCAGTGTTCAACTGGGTGCTGTATTATAAAATCCACACACGTGCAGTGAATGTGCTTACCAGATACTGGCAAGACACCAGAAATCGATCTGCAAAGTATCTCCATTTGCAACAAGATCTTTAATCCATGTTCTAAGCTGTTTATTTAGGCTTTAACACAGCAAACACACGTGAGGTTAATCCTGCAAGTATGGTTTAACCACTTCAGCCCCTGGAAGGATTTACCCCCTTCCTGACCAGAGTACTTTTTGCGATTCGGCACTGTGTCGCTTTAACTGACAATTGCGCGGTCGTGCGACATTGTACCCAAACAAAATTTATGTCCTTTTTTCCCCACAAATAGAGCTCTCTTTTGGTGGTATTTGATTTTTTTTTTTTATAAACAAACAAAAGCGACAATTTTGAAAAAAAAATATATTTTATACTTTTTTATACTTTTTTGCTATAATACATATCCAATAAAAAAAAAAATATAAAAAACTAATTTATTCCTCAGTTTAAGCCAAAATGTATTCTTCTACATGTTTTTGGTAAAAAAAAAAATCGCAAAAAGATTTTAATGATTGGTTTGGGCAAAAGTTATCGCGTCTACAAACTATAAGAATTGATTTATGGTGTTTTTATTTATTTATTTATTTTTTACTGGTAATGGCGGCGATCTGCGATTTTATCAGGACTGCGATATTGGGGCGGACAGATCTGACACTTTTGACACTTTTTTGGAACCACTGACATTTATACAGCGATCAGAGCTAAAGATAGCCACTGATTACTGTATATATGTCACTGGCAGTGAAGTGGTTAGCACTAAGGGGGCGATCAAGAGGTTAAATGTGTTCCCTCACTGTGTTCTAACTGTGTGGGGGGCTGGGCTGGCAGGGACATGACAGATCTAACTGATCCCGATTACAGGGATCAGTAGATCACTGTCATGTCACCTGTCAGAATGGTAAAACCTCCTTGTTTACATCAGCCGTTCTTCGCTCTGGCTCTGTAGTAGGCGATCGCAGGTTGCCGACGGACATCGAGCCTGCCCAACCCGCGGCCACACTCATGCTGCGTGCGGCGGGCACAAGCACGTGCCTCCGTATATACACGCCAATTTGGGCAGCGCTGCCAACTTGTCGCAGTAAATGTATGCGCCGCAATCGGCAAGTGGTTAATGAGTATATATTCCTTTAATGGAACATGATACATGAAAAGTTAATCAGCACATAACTTTGGCCAGAGATGACAGAGCATGGTGTAGATTTATGTCAAACATCAGAATTATATAAAGTATCTCACAGTGAGTACACCCCTAACATTTTTGTAAATATTTTATTCTATCTTTTCATGTGACAACACTGAAGAAATGACACTTTGCTACAATGTAAAGTGGTGAGTGTACAGCTTGTATAACAGTGTAAATTTGCTGTCTCCTCAAAATAACTCAACACACACCCATTAATGTCTAAACCGCTGTCCAAATTGGGCTCAAAGTGTCAATATTTTGCATGGCCACCATTATTTTCCAGCACTGCCTTAACCCTCTTAGGCATGGAGTTCACCAGAGCTTCACAGATTGCCACTGAAGTCCTCTTCCACTCCTTCATGATGACATCACAGAGCTGATGGATGTTAGAGACATTGCGCTCCATCACCTTCCATTTGAGGATGCCCCACAGATGCTTAATAGGGTTTAGGTTTGGAGACATGCTTGGCCAGTCCTTCACCTTTACCCTCAGCTTCTTTAGCGAGGCAGTGGTTGTCTTGGAGGTGTGTTTGGGGCCGTTATCATGTTGGAATACAGCCCTGCGGCCCAGTCTCCGAAGGGAGCTTGACTGTGGGCAAGACACACTTGTCTTTGTACTCTTCATCTGGTTGCGCCACACACGCTTGACACCATCTGAACCAAATAAGTTTATCTTGGTCTCATCAGACCACAGGACATGGTTCCAGTAATCCATGTCTTTAGCCTGCTTGTCTTCAGCAAACTGTTTGCGGGCTTTCTTGTGGATTATCTTCTGGGATGACAGCCATGCAGACCAGTTTGATGCAGTATGTGGGCCATCACATCACAGCCCCGCCCTAGGATGTAACGTCATAAGGGGAGGAGGGTCAGGATGACGTCAGCGGGTGGCCCCGCCCCATGCCAATATAAGGCAATGGCGCAGCACGGACCCGGCATTCGAGCACTCCAGAAGAGAAGAGGGAGAAGCTAGCCGAGGAGACAGCGGCAAAAGAGCAGAAGACAGAAGATCCCTCAGAAGACAGAAACTCCACAGAAGACCCCTCAGAAGACAGAAGACCCAGGAAAAGAGACGAAGAAAGAAGACGATGAAGAGGGAGAAGAGCGGAGAGAAGACAACGGAGCTGATTTAATAAAATATTTAAAAAAGTTGTGTAGTGTGTTTTTTTGTACACTTTTTTTTCAGGTGAATGGGTAGGGGTACGATGTAGCCCATACGGCCATGGTTGTCAGGAAGAGGCTCTTGTCCACATCAACATGGGGACAAGGTGCTTTGGGGTGGGGGGCGCAGAGCCCCCCTGCCCCAAAGCACCCATACTCCCCATGTTGAGGGCATACGGCCTGGTACTGTCCAGGAGGGGGGCCCTTGCTCGTCCCCACCCCCTTTCCTGGCCTGCCAGGCTGCGTGCTTGGATAAGGGTCTGGCATGGATTTTAGGGGGGACCCTACGCCATTTTTTCAGCATGGGGGTTCCTCTTCAAGGTTCATGGGAACCCCATGCAAATTTTTACGGGGGGTTCCCCTTCAAGATCCTCAGCACACAAGTCGCGCCGCAAGTCAGATCATCATGATCCAACTTTTGGTGCGACTTCTATTCAAATCAATGGGCTCCCATAGGGAACCATTGATTCTGAATAGAGGCAGAAAAATGCTGCAGAAAGCTAGCGTGGAAAAACGTGCACTGACGTCAATGCATAACACTGATAAAATCGAGTTTATAACGCCGATTTTTTCATACCGCTGGTCCTGACTTTACTGTTCGTTTTTTCAATACGACCGTGTGTATGAGGCCTTGTAATTAAAATGCCCTACCTCCTAATACACAATCCAATGCTTAGAGGCTAGACATGTGGAGTTTTCTCCATTTTTCGGATTTTTCCTTATGATCGAAATTCGTTATTTCGAAAATATTTGTAAATTCGGAAACATGCATATTCAGTTTGTTCCATTCGTATAGATGTGGTATTAGTTATTATCGGTAATTCGGGAATTTGGAAGAATTTGAATTTGGTTTGTTTCATTCGTTCCTTTTCGGTAATTTGTGAATTCAGAAACAATTGAATTGGGTTTGTTCCATTCATATAGATGCAGTATTTGTTATTATTGGGAATTTGGAAAAATTTGTTCACTAACAGGCATACAAATTTGAAAGGAAATTCCAATACCTAACTAATTAAATAGTTTATAACTATGATTATAGTTTTTATTATTATTATTATTAATAATAAATAATAATAATAAAATAAAACTATAATAATGGTTAATAACTCATTACGTTCACTAACAGCCAAATTTGAAAGGAAATTCCAATACCTACCTATAATTTTATAGTATAACTATTATTATAGTTTTTATTACTATTATTATTATTATTGTTATTATTATTATTATAAACAATAATAACAATTATAAAAAAATATATAATAATGGTTATAAACTATTAAATTATAGGTAGGTATTGGAATTTACTTGCATATTACATTATTATAATTATAATAGAAAATATCCAAATGTTTTTTGTTCTTTAGGATTTTCAAATTTTTGGATTTCCGTTCTTATTTTCATATTTTTGTTCTTTCAAAATTTTGGATTTTCATTCTTACTTTCGGATTTTCGTTCTTTTGAATTTTCATTCTTACTGTCGGATTTTTTTTCTTTTGTATTTTCGTCCTTTTGAATTTTCAGATTTTCGTTCTTTCAGATTTTTGGATTTACATTCTTAATTTCGGATATTCGAATTTCGGGTTTTCGTTTATTCGGATTTTTAGAATTTTTGTTCATTCGGATTTTCGAATTTCAGATTTTTGTTATTTTCGTTCTTTTCAAAAAATGAGTTTTCGGAGAAATTAGGGAAATGTTTTTTCGTTATTTGGACGTTTCCAAATTAACGAAAATTCTGAATTTTGACAAAAAACAAATGTGGAACGAAACAAATCGCACATGTCTATTAGAAGCAGCAGGGGGAGCTGTACTACTAATATGGAAGAGGCTTAGGTTTTTAGAGGTCTACAGACCATTTTTTTTTATAACCTTCTTAAAAACTGAGTAAGTTAGCCACTGCTTGCAACATGGGGCTCACAAAGGGGCCCATGGGTCAGGGATGCCATTATGTTATATATTAGTGAAATTGGATTCGGAGAAGGTATAATCATCATGTCGAGGGGGACGACGAAGATTATCTGTACACGCTAAACAAAGCAAGGTGTAAACAAAAAACAGTTTTAAGTCTTAAAAGCAATTAAACCTTTGCAGGTTTATTGCTTTTTTGTAAAGGGATTAAAGAGGCTTTTGAGTAAAAAACTTTTCTTGCTTTTATTGTTTTTAGACTTTAAGCTTTTAGGCTTACTTGTTTTTAAGATTTTTAGGCTTATTTGCTTTTGGGCTTTAAGCTTATAGGCTTTAATTCTTACATT
>BLSH010005937.1:400829-414803 GCA_018402905.1 Glandirana rugosa | reverse complement strand
ATAGCAACACCTCTTTTTATGCAATTTCTGTCACATAGGTGATTCACCATATTATGTTCACACATTTTTTTCGGTTTTATAGACGCTTCTGAATATTGCAGTCATCATAATATTATTCGAGTGCACTTTTTTCCAAGTTTAAATTTTCATATATATTTAATTTTTTATATATAATTTTGGTTTGAGTCCGTATTTCACTATATTCTATATGAGCACAATAATCACAGAGATATCACAGATTATTTATTGACATTTTACATTCTATCTACATTTCCCATGTCATTTGTCATTTTCCACATCTAATACTTACCGGCACGCTGGAAATTATTAGTACTATTAAAGATTTACTAACAATATTCGGTTGAAAAACAGAGCAGCGCCACATCCACCTTAATACTACTATATTAATCAACTGCACATTTGTGGAGTTCGGTGGTGGCAGCAGCTCACAGATTAATATATTTTTATATCCGTTTGCGCAGAACATACAACAAGTTACTCTTGTGAAGGAGAAAAATTTGCAAAATTTTATAACAGAAACAAAAAGTTTTTATTTAGTTTTTTTTTTAGTTTTTTTTTTTTTTAAATTAGGTCTTTCTTCATTTGTTTAGCAAAACATAAAAAACCCAGTGGTGATTAAATACCAACAAAAGAAAGCTCTATTTGTGTGAAAAAATAATAAAAATGTCATATGGGTACAGTGTTTCATGACCGAGCTATCATCATTCAAAGTATAACACCGCTGAAAGCTGGAAATTGGCCTGGGCAGGAAGGGTGTGAAAGTCCCCTGTATTGAAGTGGTTAAGGTAAATCACATTTTTTTTACCATCCTATACAAGAAATGCCTAAAGCCCTTCCTGCGTCTATTTACCATATTAGTTAAATCACATTTTAAACCCTTTCTATATTCGTAAACAGGTTTCCCTTTGAAACACCTAAGGCAGTATGTATTATAGTAAACAATTTGTCTACAATTAGAAACACTATAATCTGCTGGTGCCATTGATTCTATTGGTTTTTATTAAAGTAAGGCTTTGTCAAATTAAATTTGTTACCAAATTGTTGTCTGTCTGCTCATGTGTATCTAGATACACTGTGCTGCTTGCTGGAGAGGAATCTGCACTACACCACTTTTCCTGCTGCTCCTTGAATATTCCCCACCAGTCATCAGATCACCAGTCATCAGTGGGGCAGCTCTGATATGAGGAATTTGCTCAAAAGGACAAAAATAAATCACCTGAATTATTTACAAATCAATTACTATGACCTTACTATGGGAATTTGACAAAAATAAATAGATGCGGTCATGCGGAGGTGATGTGCCGCTCTTATCATGCATCTAATCCACTCTTAAAATTTTATTTTTATTATAAAAATGAATATATAAAAAAAAGAAATAGATAAGAAAAAAACTCCTATGGTACAAATTGTGTTTCCTACAGAGAACCCAGAAAAAAGTTGTGAAAAAGTTTCATTCTGCATGTCTATTCTTTTCTTGCTTAATTTGCTACCGACTCATTGATACTATCTGTCAGAAGCTAAAACATCCAGCTGAGTCTTTTGCGTGTTTTTCCGCATTTTTTAGCGGTTTTTATTTTCAATGGATAAAAAACGTCCAAAAACATTGGTGAGCCGGGTTTTTGCGCGTTTTGGGGCATTTTTGAGCGTTAAAGTGTTTTTATAGCTGAAAAACATCTCTCAGTACCCACTAGTCTTGGGGGTTTTTTACAGCTCAAAAATGCCCCCCAAAGCCAAAAACAGTTGATAACAGCCCGTGTGTGCATGAACAGATAAGATAACATGATGGGGAGTTTATTGACTGTAAGAAAAAATGTCTGAAGTTAAAAACAGCAGTTGTAAAAAAGTCCAAAAACGTCCTGTGTGCATGAGGCCTAAAATACACCTTTCCCTGCATTCGCCAAAGATATCAACTATCACCAGAAAAGTGAATCAAAGCCCTCAAAACTCAAAATCCTACAACCCAACATGTTTCACCATTGCTGGTTTTGTCAGGGGTGAATAAAGTACCAAATATAGAAAAAGTAGTCAAAGCCACATGTCTAATGGCGGCCACTTCAAATTACTCTCTATTTATAAAAACATCCACCCAAATCCGGTGATGTCACCGCGTCACACACATGTATGTGACAGCACCTCACTACGCACGTTACACAGGTCCATTATGACATTATGTGTGTGTCAGTGCCACGCATATTGGAGCATATAATGTATTTCCTATTGCATTATTTATTGACTTCCATCCAATTTAAGGGAAAACACTCTGTTTACATATATGCGAACTGGATGCATTTTGAACCACATCGGATTCGCAGGACATGTGAACTGGCAGCCTTTTGTATGGAGTTGGTTCACATATATGCGGTGCAGCAGCAGTGTGAATTTGCTGCGAATCAAAAAAGAGTCCTGTGCATTTTATGAGCACTGTGGTGTGGTTCAGATGCAAATTCCAGGCTCATTGCCTTCTATTGCTCTCAGGTTTGGTATGGGTTATGAGGGGAACCCCCACATCACAATTAAATAAAAATGGCGGGGGGGTCGCCCTCCAAAATCCATACCATACCCTTATCCGAGCATGCAGCCTGGCAGGCCAGGAAAAGGGGGGGGGGCGAGTGAGCACCCCCCCTCCTGAATCCTACCAGGCCACATGCCTTCAATATGGAGGGGTGCTTTGGGGCAGAAGGGTGCTCTGCCCCCACCCCAAAGCACCTTCTCCCCATGTTGATGGGGACAAGGGCCTCAACCCAGGCGAGGGTTGTGGGCGTCTATGTGAATTGACCCAGCATGCACCAGTTGATGTCATAAGGGGGTGGGGACATGAGGTGACATCACTGGGTGCCCCACCCCTTAGCTATTTAAGAACTGTCAAGCGGCAGAGAAGGCAGACGGCTGGAGCCTTCAGGGCAAGTGGAGCTTTTTTCTTTTGTCGGGTCAGCGGTGGCAGCGGGCATTGTTATTGACAATGGATCTATGGCCACAGGCCACAATCAACAACCTGCTGCACTGCGTGAGGCAAATGGTGGTCACACCAGATACTGAGGTACTGACTGGTTTTCTACCCCCCGGACGCCCCCTCCTCCCAAGACAGAAAAACTGCACGTTTTAGAGTGGCCTTTTATTGTGGTCAGCCTAAGGCACACCTGTGCAATAATTATGCTGTCTAATCAGCATTTTGATATGCCACACCTGTAAGGTGGATGGATTATCTCAGCAAAGGAGAAGTGCTCACTAACACAGATTAAGACAGATTTGTGTACATAGAAAAAGTCGTAGATCTTTGAGTTCAGTTCATAAATAGGGGCAAACACAAAAGTGTTGCGTTTATAATTTTGTTCAGTGTATATTTATCATGGTGCTCATATACAGGTGTAATTCGCCAAAAGACATGGCATTGTCCTTTCTGTAAAAATGTTATAAACTATACAGGGCAGTCTTTGCTAACCAAGCTCTTTAGGAATTATTAGTCCCAGTTTTCACTACAGGTCATTTTAGGTAAAATATTTGAAGAATGCTATTAAAATAATTGACTATAATTTTTACTATTTTATTTTAAAGTTGTACTAGAAGTAGTCGGGACAGTCTGGACAGCTGCTCTTCAAAGAGAAAGTACAACCTTTTAATATTTTTCTGCAATATAAACAGGCAATGGTCAGTTCAAATGTTTAATGTGTGCAAGTATATAAACTGATCTTTTCACCTAAAAAATGTTGAAAGACCATTCTAGACTTTCTAATCCGACATCCAAGAATTAACTCCTCGCTTCCTGTGTACAGACCATTTGAATTACAGACATTGGAGCTGTACTTCCTCTGACATTTTCAACTGTGTATTCTGCAATATGTCATGTTGAAAAAAAATAAATAAATAAATATTGTTCATATTTGTGTTCTTGGCTATATCCAAAAGACCACCCATACCTATTAATGTGTATTTATGTTTTAAAAACCTTGTTTCTATGTACAATTTGCAAAGATATTTTACATGTGGAAAGCCATAATGGATGCGTCATGCTGATTCTTTTAAATTATCACAAGTCTGTCAAATCTCTGCAGTCTCTAATGACATTAAATAGCCATAATGCACCTTGTAGTCACTGTAGACTAGGGGCCTGACTTACTAAAGGATTTGAGTATGTTTGATGGTGAATGGTCACTTAGCTTAATGGATATGGTGAAGCTGTTTTCATTTCAATCATTCAATTACTGTATAGTTATGCAAAAATATATATTTTTTAATTTCCTTTGCACTTGATTGGTTATTCAACACGAACACAGCTTCACCTTATTTACCAAGGTAAGTGAATAGTCTCTATTCCTTTATAAAGTTAACCCAAATGTGCTGTAATTTCGGAGCATGGTGGTGCTAATGGCAAGAAAGAGGGAATTTTGCTTTAAATAATAATGTTACATTGTATTATTGATCTATGTAAAGCTTGAATTTCAATGAAAGTATTGGGTTATTTAGGTTATTTTTTTTATTGTTTGGTAGAATAGGAAAGGGTTAAAACTCTTATTGGGTTACGCTCTCTATGTTCCTCTGGGGAGATTTCCCATCACTTCCTGTTCTGGAGACCCAATGGAAAATTAGAGAAAATCTCCCCAAAATTACAACAAGCCCTGGTTCACACTGGTGCGACTTGTCATGTGACTTGACAGTTTAAGGTCACATGACAAGTTGCACCCCGTTTGCGGCAATGGAATCGTTCAAATCGCACTATTTCTGTGCAATTTCAGTGTGCCTTGCATTGACATCTGTTAAATGAAGGTGCACAGCTAGCCACACATAAAATTGCACTGATGGTCCGTTTTGAAGTTGTGCTGACATCAAACCCGCACTGGTGTGAAGAGGGATTACCCTTCTTAAGCTGGCCATACTCTGTTAGTTTTTCTCTTTTCGGCAAATGGAAAAGATTCCTCCATCCTAGTATGAGATGAATGGTCTAAATGAAAAGAAAAAAATATCAGATTATTCTATCCACACAAATGAGTTGGATGGAGGAATACCCCCCGCCCCCCCAACCCAACAGGACATTATATTCTGCCAACTACATTCACCGCTGTCAGAATACACTGATCAGTGGTTGCAGCTGCTGGTCAAGAAATATTTTCCAATATGTCCCTTCAACAGAAGTCAATCACAAATTGAAGTTAGGCCAGTCTGTGCTAAACTATTGAAAATATTGATCAGTGTATGGTCAGTTTTGGACAATTGGCACTGCAATGTTTTCCCCATCAGATGATACCCCCCACATCTTGTATTGGTTACAATTTGGGATTTTCCATCACTTTTGGTCTCAGTGACAATGGTCACTGGAACAAAGTGAGTGATAAACCTCATCAGCAGCGGCAGAAATAAACACAAGACAGAGTGTCTAAAGCTGGTCATAGATGGTTCAAAGGTTGGAAGGTTCAGCAGGGATTCGATCCATGTATGGGCAGGCTGATTGTACCCAAGTCCATCCATCGATTGACTTGGGTACAAGGAGCATGTCGGATTTCTAGCATGCGATTATTGCCATAGTGCAATTGTCTTTCCTTCACTCCATAATTGCAGGAAAGAAAGTCACATTATCCATGGCCTGCCTAACATTTCCACCATAAAACTAAAAAAAATTTTTGACTTTTACATACACTTTAGGTCTGGTCATCTAACTACTTTGTGCTCTATTGTGCATAAGGCAGGCCATAGATGGTACAATTTTCTTTTCTGCAACCACAGGTTGCAGGAAAGAAAATCGCTTGATTCCCCAATCAACACAGTCAGGGTTTGATGGGGGAATGCCTCCCATGGAGCTATTGTGTTCTCCCGCTGGGGGAGGGGGGTAGTAAGCCTTCCCTGCCTGGAGAACATGGGTGGGGGGGTTTACTAAGACCGGAACACTCTGAATCTGGTGCAGCTGTGCATGTATCCAATCAGCTTCTAACTTTAGCTTGTTCCATTAAAGTATTACTGAAGGCAAAACTTTTTTTTAGTTTTGGACAGAATGGAGAGGAATTAGAACACCTATCAGTTTTAATTACTGTCTGTGCCCCCATTAGGAAGATTTACCTTCTTTATTTGTCCTGTTTACCATTATCATTGAAAGTGAAAAGAAAATCCCACATTTTGGTTTGTCCCCAGAAAAGTAAAAGGAGGGGAAATCTTCTAATGGGGACACTAGTTCTGGTGACCTGGGGGTCCCCAAGAGTTTGCCTTAAGGCTACCTTCACACTGGGGCGGGGGGCGGTAGTGGTAAAGCCTGGCTTGTTTTAGCAGCGCTTTTACCTCTATGCAGGCTAGAGCAGGGCGCTTTTAACCCCCGAGAAGGGGTTAACAAGGGGGTTAGAAGCGATGCCGCTCTGCGTTTCCTAGGCGGAGTTCAGCCGCTTCGGAAGCACTGTCCATTGATTACAATGGAGGGGGCGATGTAGGAGCGGTGTATAAACAGCTCAGCGCATCGTCCCAAAGATGCTGCTTGCAGGACTTTTGTAACGTCCTGCAAGCGCACCGCCCCAGTGTGCTTTCACACTGGGGAGAATGGGGGGGAATTTTTCAGGCGATGTACAGGCACTATTTTTAGCACCGCAGCTCCTGAAAAATGACCCAGTGTGAAAGGGGTCTAATTTTCAGGGATTTCCACTCACTTCCTGTTTGGCTATGGCGCAGGAAGTGAAGGGAAATCTTAGATCGGTTATAACCCTCCCTTACTCTATCCAAAATTAAAAAAAAAAGTTTTGCCTATAGTTCTGCTTTAAGTTTGACAATAAAAGCTGGAAGCTGATTTCTATGTAGAGCTGCACCAGATTTTGCACCATGCAGTTTTAGTAAATAACCCCCATAGTGATTATTACTATTATTGATTGCAATAATCGTATGTCAATCGTATGTCAAAAATCCAACATGCTGGTTGTACCCAGATCGATGGATGGACTTGGGTACAATCAGCCTGTCCATAGATGGTTTGAATCTTGGCCGGTCCCTGCTGAACTGACCAAGATACGAACCATCTATGGCCGGCTTAAAAGATATTACATGCAACTCTAAAGCTGTCAGCTCTAATAAGATACATACAAAGAATTAGGTGAAAATGTGATAAGAACAAAGTACAATAACTCATAGCAACCATTCATCAAGGATCTGCCATTACTCTGCCTGCTGTAGGCTGATCATTTCAGCATGGTTACTGTATGTTACTTTTGTTTGTTCCTCATTTCTGCTGGTTGCACTAAAGCTGGTCAAGGATTCAAACACTTGTACGGAAATTCAGAACGATTGTTCATCAGAACATATTGTTCAAAAGACCTTAAAATTTCATCCAGACCCACTACTTGAATGGAATCCCAGATGTATTAAACAGATTTCATTACAATATATATATATATGATTTTTCCTGAATAAATAACACATTCACGCTTTTGTTAGTTTGAGAAAAAAATTACAGACTGCTCTTTCAAATTTCTTTATCACTATGGTTTAAGCCCACTTACTATTAGAAAATCAAACTGCGTTCTAACAAAAAATACAATTAAATAAAATTTTGTTTGTGTATGGCCAGCTCAATTTATGCTGTGTGATCGTGAAATGTTTGGAGTGACTTTAATCAGTGACTGTAGAGAATGACTGGTGATTCTTTCATAACAGATAAAGCACTTACAAGAAGTTATCACATCTTTGATTTACCTATTTACAGTGATCAGAATACATCAATGTTAACTTCCAATATTTTTTATCCCTATAACATTGTTTTCCTATTATTGTCACACACACTTTATATTCACATTCTCCTACTATACCACAATAATCATTCTCTAAAACTAAAACATAAGTGGGCTTATTTCAAATAGGGAAAAGAGAAAAAATGATATGCAAAATGCAATATCCCATAGTGACTAATTTGTAATGATCATTCATTGATCTAGCAACAGTTGACAAAGCTAAAGGGTTGAACATAAACTGAAAAGGTTACAACACTTTACACATTGCCAATGCTTTATATACTTCTGCATAAGCTATAGAGGTATCATTACTAATAAAAGAAATCAATATAAATTAGTCCATGTTAATTATAAACAATTGCAATTTTTTTTCTTTTAATAAATAAAAAATAAATAAAAAAGGATATTGAAAAAATGAAAATGCAAAGCAAAGAAGATAAAGTCAGCAGATGGAAAAAAATACTAAATAATGTAAATGTCTCTGCAGTGCAAAATTAAAAAAAAAAAAAAAATATGAGCAAGAGTGCAGTATTGAAAAAAAAACAGATACAAATAATAAAACCTGACTGGTAATTCTGGACCTCTGCTCCACTTTTACTTAGTTTTCAATGCAAAATTATTTTTAAAGCATCTGCTATGTTCTTATTTTTTTATGATGTCCTTCAATTTTATTTCTAATAAGGTAACTAGATGAATGAACCACTTAAACAGCATAAAGATAAATATCACAGAAAATCAGCAAACATGCACATCAGGTCTGGTCTACAAAGTATCCACCAGTGTAGGTGTGAGATACAACTGTCTACTGCATAGAACAGAAAGCCGCAGAGCTTACAGCTAATAAGCCCCCTTACCAGAATGGCCTCGGCTTGTTTAGGGTCGAGTTCAGAAACAGCCCTTCTGAAGCTTTTCCCAGCAGATCCGGAGATATTTGGCGTCGGCATCACTACTCTTTTAGAAGTGACTTGTGTGCACCTGCTCCCAGCCCCAGCTATATAGAGCCAGTCTGACGTCACCGCTTCCCCCCACCACAAGCCTGAGGGAGGAGGCTGGACACTGGTCCTCTATCTAGCACATCTCATCCATACCTAGTGCAACCTGCAGAGTATCTCGCCTTGCCTAACATTTCTGTCTGAGCTCTGCAGATCATCCCATAAACAGAGCTTTGCAGATCATTCCAACTTCATAGAAGGGTAGCTATGCACTTGCCCCATGTAAGCATAGATTAATCCTTATTTGCACTACACCTCTACTAATACATTGCAACTCAGTATATGGACAAATACATTGAGCTACAAGTATCTGTACAATTGCACCACTATTCCATGGCATATTTCATCTAGCAAAGAAAAACACCTACCAGATGTGTAAATCTGTAAATGCTTTAATGAAATCCTATTATGAAAATGCTTGTTGCCTGGTTGTTATGTTAAACCTACAGCTTCAATAATTCCTGCATGCTTGTTCTGTATCAGCGACCTACCACTTTTAATACTAACCTGTAATACCCCTTCATTAAAGTGAACAGTGTCATGCAACACTGTACCCAAATGATCTTTATATCATTTATTTATTTTTTTTAAGAAATGACTAAAAGAGAAAAATAAATGGGCTGCTAAAGTACTCAAGGATTACAACTAAATTGACACTGTACCCAAATGATCTTTATATAATTTTTTTTTTTTTTTAAGAAATGACTAAAAGAGAAAAATAAATGGGCTCCTAAAGTACTCAAGGATTACAACTAAATTCATATCAAATTACAGAATTATTTTATCAATATAAATACAAGAGAACAAAAAAAAAGTCATCAGAATGCCTCCCCCTCATAGATATCCCAGTCTAATGTGCATTAGCTTTTAGCATTTAGTAGGTGATTCTCATATTCAATCAACATCAAGTTTTGCACCTATATATTAATGGGCTGATGATAAAGTTCACAGAGGAATCCTTACTCTTCTATGCATTTCTTGAATATGCTGAATAAGGAACCTTTTATGCTCTCATTTTTTTAAATCACATGAATAAAATCATTTTTTATTCTTATATAAATTTGGTTGTAATCCTTATTTTGTTCCTTTAGTCATTTCTGTATAACGTTAGGTGTGATACCTGTAACTTTGCTCCCGTGTTCTTATTAAGATCATTTCTTTAGACAGATAGCATTTTCTTTTCATGGTATTTAATATCCACAGGGATTTCTATTTTTCACTATATAATGGGAAAAGGAACAAAAACGAATAAAGAAAACTGTTCACCCTACTTTCTCTTATAAAGGATATCAAATATAAATGTCCAATAAGCCCAAACATTATGTCTATGTCTACTCCTTGGGAAATAGGAAAACCACAGTGATCTAATTTTTTGCCACATTTTTTTTGTTAATTAGGAAACATATTGAGAGTGGTTAAACATGGGGCATGGAAATGGTACACTAGATATTAGATTTTGATTAAGGGCAGATTATTCATGCAGCATTTACTTCCTGGAATCCATCTGCCCTTAGCTCAAGTATGCATGCAGGAGAGTGTGCTTAGCTGAGAAAACCCCTCCACCTCTTCTCCCCTCCTGAGGACGCCTGGGACGTATGACATCATTTGCCAAGGCAAGAAACAAGGAAGTAACTGAGGAGATGTTAAAACAAGGTTTAAAACAAGTAAATACAATATACTTTCCTATTTACTAAAGCTATCAGCATAATGATTGAAAATAATAAATGATTGGAAGAGTGAAGTTCCACTTTTTAAACATGCACAGGGGGAGGAGAAGATTAAGGGGGTACAGGTCACTTACAGTGCAAGGATGGAGATGAAGGGGTGATTCTACAGCAGTGGTTCTCAACTCCGGTCTTCAGGACCCACTAACAGGTCAGGTTTGCAGGATAACTGAAATACATCACAGGTGATATCATTTGCTGCTTTGTGAGTGCAGTATTCTAGTCTCCCCAAGGTAATACTTAAAATCTGGCCTGTTGGTGGGTCCTGAGGACAGGAGTTGGGAACCATTGTTCTACAGATGTACAGGTAAAGGAAGCAAAGGGGTTATGGTTATAGGCACATATTTGGGTGTAAATACCAAACAGGACACTAACTGCATGGAGTTTGCATGTTCTCCTAACGATTGTGTCGGTTTCCTCCAGGTCCTTTGGTTTCCTCCCACATTCCAAATACATGCTGCTGGGTTAATTAACTCCTGTCTAACTTGGCACTTGTATATGTATGCTGTATATGTATATGTTAGATAGGGACCTTAGATTTGTTTGTCTTTTAGGGCAGGGACTGATGTTAATGTATAAAATGTAAAGTGCAGAATAAATTGTCAGTGCTATATAAATACCTGTAATTAATAAAATAAGTATACAGGTCACTGCAGAGAGAATGTAGCAGAGATATACAAATTAGGTGGGGGATGAAAGGGTTAAAAACAATACCACAAACTCCACTATCTGCCACTGATTTGAAACTAATGAATGATTCATTGAACAAACGGTTCCTTCATTGTATAAGGAAGAAGTGGGTTCTCCAACAATTTACTGTTTACATTTGTGATCAGTGTGATTGGTCATCACAGCAATCACAAGGCACTTGGCCGCTCAGATTGGCTCTGTGCACAATGTCTGTGATGTGAGCTGTCCGAGGAAGGAATTTATTGCAACTACATATACCTATATTGCCTCAGAACCACCAATCAGAGCCAAATCTGACTACACTGGGGCAGGTAAGTTGACAATGACTCCTCATACATGAAGCTGTCAGATTATAATCTGCAGAGTTGCGCTGTCATTTAGGCAGTTGAGTCCCGATGTGTATATCTGGAATAGGGATGAGATCAAGTACTGTACTTCCTGTGGTCTGGGATTCCTGTGACAACCAATTAGAAACATAGAAAAGTGACGGCAGAAAAAGACTGAGTAGTCCATCGAGTCTGCCTATTTTTTTTGGGGGGGGGTTGTTTTTGTTTTTTTGTTTCCTTTAGATCTGTGTTTATCTCAAGCATGCTTGAAGCCATTTACTGTTGACTGTCTTACTACCTCTGCTGGTAATTTATTCCAAGCATCAACTACCGTTTCAGTAAAATAATACTTTCTAAGATTAGTTTTGAACTTCCCTCCAGTTAGTTTGAGGTCATGTCCCCATGTTCTTGATTTTGGTTCCATATTGAAAATACTGCCTTCCTGAACCGTATTTATCCCCTTGATGTATTTAAATTCATTGGAAGAATGTATTTTAAGTTTGCTAATTCCTGCTTGAACCAAACCCAGTGCAGTTCGGCCATCCCTAATCTGGAACTCTGACAGCAGCTCCTGTATTGAGGAAGCCTGCCATTGTAGAAATAACTGTAAATGGTGTTCCTATTGAACCCCTTATTAAACTTTACTTAACCATAGTTAGTTCTTATTATTTCCTTCCTCTCCTTTGGTCCCTCGGGAATGCTGGTTTACATATGACAAATGCAGGAGACCTTCTAATGCTAAATGTACTTCATGATCACCGTATACACAGTTAGTAATTACACTCCTACCAGTGCCAACTGTATTACATTATCGTTGGTCCTCATTAGAGTTGAGCGGACACTTGGATGATCGGGTTTGGCGGGTTCGGCCGAACTTCACAAAAAGTTCGAGTTCGGCCCCGAATTTGACCCCAAACCCCATTGAAGTCAATGGTGACCCGAACTTTTGGCCACTAAAATGGCTCTAAAAAAGTCCTGGAAAGGGCTAGAGGGCTGCAAAAGGAAGCAAAATGGGGGTAAGAGTAGGACAAGTGCCTTGCAAACAAATGTGGATAGGGAAATAACTTAAAATCACATAAAAATGGAGGAGGAGGTGGATGTGGAGTAGGAGGTTGAGGAGGCCTCAAAAAAAGAATAAGTTCACTTAAGTATACCAATGGCTGTGTGAGGCCGGTATAAATGTCTATTCTGCACAAGGTACAGACAAGTCTTGTGGGATCCATGCCTGGTTCATTTTAATAAACGTTAGCTTGTCAACGTTGGCTGTGGACAGCCAACGTGGACAAGCTGAACGTGCATTGTCTGAACGTGTGTTTAGCACGGCTGCGTTTGTCTGTGATAACGCCCCCTGCCACGCTAAACACACATTCAGACAATACACTGGCTGCAGGGCAGGCCAGCACCTCCAAGGCATAAAGGGCAAGCTCAGGCCATGTGCCCAATTTGGAGACCCAGAAGTTGAATGGGGCAGACCCATCAGTCAGTACGTGTAGGCATGTGCACACATACTCTTGCACCATGTTGCAAAAATGCTGCGTCCTGCTAAGAAGTTTCCTATCAGCTGGTGGTGCTGTTTGTTGTGGCGTGCTGCTGACAAAGCTTTTCCACATTTTGGCCATGCTAACAATGCCTTCTGAGGTGCTGGTGGTGCCACAGCTGCGTTGGCGACCTTTTCCTCCTCCTCTGCCTTCGCCTTGTGCTTCCACTGAGCCCCGGTGTCATTTGGGAATGCCCTCAGCAGCGCGTCTACCAGTGTGCGCTTGTAGTCACGCATCTTCCGATCACGCTCCAGTGAGGGAATTAAGGACAGCACGTTGTCCTTGTAACGGGGATCCAGCAGGGGGGCCACCAAGTAATCAGCACAAGTTACAATGTGGGCAACTCGGCTGTCGTTGCGCAGGCACTGTAGCATGTAGTCACTCATGTGTGCCAGGCTGCCCAGAGGCAAAAACAAGCTGTCCTCTGTGGGAGGTATATCATCTGTGTCCTCCGTATCCCCCCAGCCACGCTCCAGTGGTGTCCACGAGCTGCGTTGGGTGCCACCCTGCTGTGAATACGGTTCCTCCTCCTCCTCATCATCCTCGTCCTCCTCATCCTCCAGAATTTTGCCCTGGCTTGAAAATTTTTTACCTGGCCTATGCTGGTGCAAGAACCCACCCTCCGAGCCACTTGTGAATGACTGGCCTGATAACCGTGGAAATTACCCCTCTTCCTCCTCCTCTTCCTCCTGTGCCACATCCTCTTCCATCATCGCCCAAAGCATTTTTTAAAAGTTCGGTCCCGTTTTAAGACCTCCTACTCCTCCTGCTCCTACTACTCCTCCTCCTCCTTGGCATAAGTGTCGTCCCACCGTGGGTTGCGTCGAGCACCTGTGGTGACCTCGCACCGACCCCCCTATGCCTCCTGTGTCTACTATATGGAGGGTGTCTCCTGTCGAACAAAAACGGAGACCCGTCGGACCGTGTGTACTCACTGATGTACGATGTCACGGACGCGTTGCTGTCGGCTCAACGGGTGTAACATTGAACAC
>BLSH010005937.1:350542-367973 GCA_018402905.1 Glandirana rugosa | reverse complement strand
GGCGTTTTTTGACGCCGACGTTTTTAGGTTGAAAAATAGCAGAGGGATGATTTTTTTTTAAAAACGCCTATCGACGCCGATGCTCACTAACGCTCAAAAACGCCAATGCATAACGCTGAAAAACGTCGACTTTTTTTCCTTGACGTCGGACCCGACGTTTTGTTTATTTTTTTAGCTACGCCCGTGTGTATGAGGCCTTATTATTGCACAATAAAAAAAAGGATTCATTCTTGACTATATACCCAGCAACAAATGATTTCTATTTTGGAAATGAAAGAAGCACGGAGATCCTGGAATGAGTTAAAGCAGGTAGCCTGCAGAGCCGGGATGCTGTAATTACAAACACCATCTGAAGTGTCAATAGCTGTGCTTGCAAAGCAAGGCTCACCAATTACCCCAAGCTTGTGACTTGCTCTTCATTTGTGTACAAATCTAAGAATTACAATTCACAGGGGACACAGCAAAACAAAGCTTAACCAACAACTCACTATGTTGAGCTGCTTAAGCAACGTAATGTACACTATACAAGTTTAATGTGCTTCATGTACAGGAATGTGCAAGCGTCATTAACACTGTTAAAGAAGTCTTTGCAGTAAAAGAGCTACTTATGACATCACCCCCTCACCAAAATGCTTCATCATACCTATACAAATAACCGCAAAGAAAAGTTAGAAAATATACGTACATTAAATAAACAAACAACAAAACTTTTCTTTTTAATCAAAAAATGTTATCCTGTTTTGCCCGCAGTACAATACAACTCAGAATTTTTTTAAATTTAAAAATATTCAGATACACCGGTTTCCAAAAACAGTCCACTTGTAACTAAATATTACTTATGGGTGTGTAGCCATGTGCTCCCTCGAGAGTGGCTGATAGTTGTGGTCCACCTGCCCGCTGCCCTCAATCACACTAATTCCACACATCCAAAGTCACTGAACAGGCCGGTAATTTGTTTTGTTATTTTATTTAGGGGTTTGAACTTGGATAGGGATTAGGGATGATCGTGGGATGCCATTCTTGCTTGATCTCCAAGAACCAGGCCTACAGCTCACTTTCTGGGTCTCTCCATGGCTTTGGGACATGTAGATAATCTCAAACAAGGTCGTCCTCCCACTCTAACCGGGAGTCCTCCACAACATCCATTATTTGGGGTGAGACAAAGGGAAAGTCCAGGCCCCACTCCAGGGCTACCCTCTGCTGTACCTCCCGCTGAAATCTGGAAAATCTTGGCAAGTCCCTTACATTTCCTTTCCCGGGGCGAATCTCAGTTTCAGGTGACCTCACCACCACTTGGTAGTAATTTGGTGCCCTGGTCTGGGTTGTGGATGGCCTGCGATGAAACCACTGATTTACTTGAGTTCCTGAAAGGGGTCTGTATGACATGCTGGGTGTTGGCTCTCTCCCTTCTACTTGGGCTCCTGGAGCACTAATCCCTCCGATTTCGCACTCTGCCTCATCAGAGTTACTTGACCCGGTGGACGTCCACTCAGTACGTCTTTATAAAGACCCAAACTCACACTGCAGTCTGGGAGAACTCAAGTCTAAGGCCTGCTCCTCACCTTCCCCGTCCAGCTCACCTGAGGAGACTCCTCTCTCTGGCAGCAGCTCCTTCCGGACAGATATGGCAAGGACTTGCAAGCTGACTGGAACATCAGGGATTTTAGCTGGTCCCGGCAGGACAGTACTCACCGGTCCCAGGTCCCTGGCCAGGTCATAGGCCTCTGCTGTTTCTTCCCATTTGTCCTCTATCTTCACAGGGGAGTTGCCAGGCTGCAACTCTACCATGCCTTGGAGTCATTTCTCCAAGCCCGTTCCAGCCTTCCGGGACTTCCACGGCTGCGGATGACACAGTCCTGATTGCAGGTCCATGGTGTAGTAGCATGGCTCCTGCAGCACCGATACCAACCAAGTCAACAGTTCATCACAATGGCCGCAACCGGCCCACACAGTGACTGTTGTTGGGATCCAACAGTCCGGACAGATCAGGCACAACCGCTCGGCTGCCAAAAGTCCTGATAAGTAGGCCTGCAGCATTTCATGTAGCTGTAACCTCTTGTGTACTGAATGCAACTTTGCAAACACGCTGGCACTGGCAGAACTTGCCCACACATGTTCACCTTGCTGGAGGTGCAACAGTAATCAATAGTAGCCACTGTTTTGCTGGAAAATCTACTTGTAATACAGTCTCTCCCTTTAACAACAAGAACAGTCCCAGGCATACTTTACTGTAAGCAGGAGTTGGAGCAAAAAGTTCTGGGCATATTTTAATCCAGTGGATAATGTCCTGCCGTAGCATGACGCAGGACATATTTGTAATCCATGTAGCCATGTGCTCCCTCGAGAGTGGCTGAGTTGTGCTCCTCCTGCCCGCTGCCCTCAATCACACGAATTCCACACATCCAAAGTCACTGAAGGCTGGTTTTGTTGTTTTATTTAGGGGTTTGAACTTAGTTAGGGATTAGGGATGACTGTGGGATGCCCAGTAATTGAACATAGGACCTACTATATACACCTCCGGTATATACACTTCTCCAGCACACTACTTGCTGACTGTTACACTTCTCCTTTACTCCTCTCCAGCACACTACTTGCTGACCGTTACACCTGTTCTCCTGTAGACTCTCTGTAGTTTATAATGATACCCATAATACTCTGGACAGTCTGAGACCTAAGTTTTACTTTAGTGGGTTTTTGCTCAAGACAGGGATTAACTCTGTCCAACGATGTGATATAGTTATGAAACGTGTGCTCCAGATTTATGTGAAGTGTGGATTGTAAAGAGAATTTCTCCTTTAAATACCCACAAATACAACATACATGTCTGTCATCTATTAGAATTCTCAATTGCTCAGTTTCCCTATTGGCAGCAGTGTTCATTTTGTGGCATCTGATATGTGCCACACAATATCTGGAGGCCTAATCACAGTAATATACATAATCAAAATATAACAAAACAGAAGGACTTAAAAATATGTGTCAAATCGCTTTGCTAAAGCAGAAAGTCTGCAAAGTCTGCAATTCTTACTTCTCCTTCAACAGTCTGAGGTCCCTTGCCAGTGGCATCCTTAGAGCCACACAGGGACCCTTACTGTATTGCTCCCCACAGAACTTCCCTCTAGACCAGTGTTTTTCAATCTTTCTTCAACCAAGGTACCCTTTAAAATCTGACAAAATCTCAAGGCATCCCAACCAAAAATGAAGAAAAAAAATAATGGTTTTTAATGTTATTGGACATCCCCTCCTGCCGCTTCTGAAAGCGTTCCAGTGGCTCTAGAGTCGATTGAACCTCTTTCATGAAAAAGCCAGCAGAAGGCTGTAAAAAACAATACTGAGGTTATGGCTGATATCTTCATCCATAACCCCAGCAAACCCTTTCAAAGCCACAACGTACATATACGTATTGCGGTCTTGAAGTGGAAAAAAAACCCTGCATAACGCTTGTTACAATTAGGGCACATTCACTTTGCAGTTATGTCCTACATTCTTGGTGCATTCTCTGAAAGCACACCAAAAATAATAGAAGTCTATGGGAAACCACAGGAAACGCATACGAAAACTGCGGGTATCCAAACTGCAGCAGAGCAATGTGCAAGCGGAATACAAAATAAAAAGAAGTGCAGAAAAAGTCAAAGAAGTATAGTTACGATTACCAATAATAAATTAATTAAAACCCACATATCTTATGTATATTGCATTAAAAAAAGCAATCACCATGCCTGCAATTACACCTATTACAAATACATGCAGGTAAATTCTATGTAATTCCTGTACGTGGTTGGGAGGCTCGTATAGCTTACCGAGTGCCTGTGACAGCAGAAAGTGGGATTTAGAACCAGCACCGCTGTAACAACCAGGCTTAACTGAGTGGCCAGCAGCCTTTTATGATCACATAGCTGCCTAAGTTGGGGTCATTTTGGCGCAGCACACCCGGAGACTCTTCACGGCACACCAGGGTGCCACGGCACACTGATTGAGAAACCCTGCTCTAGACTACCAGCTCCCCTTCATCATTCCAATGATATAGATGGCAAAACAATCCTTCTCAGACTGACACCGCTGAAGCAGCTTTGTTTTCCTGTCACTGACATCACGGCATTTGTTTCCCCACTGACACTGATGCAGAAGCTTGTTTTCCTTTTAGTGACACCACCTATACAGGAGCATTTTTTTCTTCAAGTCACACTACCAACAAAGAAACATTTTTTCCTTCCAATGACACCCCCAACGCAGGGGTATTTTTTCATCCGATGACCCCACCAATTCAGGGGCATTTTTTCCTTCCAGTGACACTTCCAATGCAGAGGCATTAATTCTTTCAATGATGCGACCAACACAGGGGTATTTTTTTCCTTCCAGTGACACTAACGCAGGAGTATTTTTTTTCTTTCAGTGACACCCCCAATGCAGGGGCATATTTTTCTTATAATGCCACTGTAGAAGTCTCCCTGACATTCCTCCTCAGGGTGCAGGTTACTAGGCATAGTGGGTGTAGTGCAAGATGGAATGATGGGCGCCAGTCACTTTTAAAAATGAACAAAGAGAGTTTTATTTCTCTTAACAGTAACAGAGGAGAGAGGGTTAGGGAGCAGGACACCCTTAGGCAAATGCAATAGCAAATTGCCAGACTCCGCTGACAAAAATAGGACTAGGCAGACAGCGATACAGAAAAGGGGCCTTTAAGCTAGATGCAGCAATCTGTATTTTGTAGCAACTGCCTTCTCCCATAGCAACACTTCACTCACAGTATCCAACTGTAGATCTTCAAGCTTATCTCCCAGCTACAGAACCTACTGGACTTCTCAAGCTTCACTCACAGCTAACCGCTGCACTCTTCAGGCTTAGCTCAGTCTCTCACTAGACTTCTTAGACCCCCAGCTACCTGCTGGATCCCCCAAGCTCTTCTCACAGCTACCCACTGTATTCTTCAAGCCGTACCCATGTTACCCGCTGGGTTCTTGGACTCACAGCTACCCACTGGATCCCTCTGGCTTGACTCACAGCTAACCGCGGTAATTAACTTCAAGCTTTACTTACAGCTACCCGCCTTACTCCTTCAAGCTTTACTCACGGCTACCTGCTGTATTCTTGGAGGAGTCTCTACTGAAGCTTTTCCACTTTCTTCACCGTCCCCGGCTGGTGAAGCGTCTTCTCTGGAACTCCTTCAGAACTGCATCCCTTCTGCACTTGCCTCCGGTAACAGGAGTTGTCGTCCCTTGTTGGCAACTGCTTCTCCTTTACCGGCAACAATCAGGCTCCCCTCGGGTTGAGCCTCTGCACACGTGGCATCTATCATCCTAATGCCAAAGGCAGCAGTGCCACCTATTGACTGAAAAGAGAGACTGTACACTAGACTCAGGCTTAGGGCAGAAATCAGTGAATCAAGACTACAAATTAGCCAGGCTACTTACCACCTAGCGCAACTAAATTTGCTAGCAGCCCTCTTTAGGACAAGGGTGCTACACCACTATCAACACAGGGGCATTTTTTCCTCATGCTGATGCTGGGGCATTTTTTCCTTTGCCAATGTTAGCTTCATATTTACTGTGAGATACAGGTTCTATTCACACTAGCTTATTTTTAAACCCCAACAGCTGCTTTTTCTGCGTTATTGGGAACGATTTGCCAGCAGAAAAAAATCTGAATGCTCCTAACTGCTGACAAAAGCTGGTACAAAAATGCTAATATGAGCATTTTTCATCCAGCGTTTTTTCTGGCATTTTTCTTGCTTATTGTGTGCGAGACATTTTTTTTCTGCCCCTAGAAGCAAATAGTGTTATGCGATGTATCCATGCACACTATTGTAAGCTAGAAGCATTTTTCAAGCTTCAGCTTGTAGAAGAAGAAAAACAACTTTTTTTTGTGCTCTTAGGAGCAAATTGCCAGCAGAAAAAAGAACTGACAGCTCCTAGAAGCTCCTAAATGCTCTTAACCGCTCATATACATCGGTTTCCAGAGCTGTTTTTTTTTGGCATGAGTTCCCCTTAAAATCCATACCAGACCCAAAGGGTCTGATATGGATTGGGGGGACCCCTATGCTGTTTCTTTTCTCAATTTTTTATTGCTGCCAATTGTTTAGTTTACAATCAGTTGTCAGCTAAAATGCTACCATTTCTAAACACTTTTGAAAATGCTCCTTAACACTGCAAAAATTCTGGTAAAAAAGCAAAATGTTAGGCCACTTTCCTGCGCAGTGGACACCGTAAAGAGCATCCACCTGCTCAGCGGGGGATCTGTACGCTGATTCCCGCTGAGCAGGCAGATGACAGGTCTGTGTCCTCTCTGCTATGCGAAGCGGACACAGACACAGCCCCGCTGTTCTCTATGGGCTGGTTGGATGGAAACCAACCACCTGTCCATTTCCATCCGACTGTCATCCGATCTACTGGACTGGTGTGATTCCCCATCCATCTGTTTTTGGCGAACAGGATCGGATCAGATGCCAGCAGGTGTCAACGGACACCTGTCCACTGAAATCTGCAGCTCCATAGAGAGAAATGGCTGGTCCAATCAGGTCCTCCTGAAAAACTGCCAGGCGGACCTGACCGGATTGCTCGTGTGAAACCAGCCTTGGCTTTTTTTATCCAGCCTTTTCTTAGCATTTTTTGAGCATCTAGTGTGCATGGAGCCAATAAACTATTGAATTTTCTGCGGTGTGCTACAATTTTTTCACTATTTTAGCACATGCCACAAACTATTACATATGTTTTGGTGCAGTATGTTCCATGTGCTATGCTCAGTCTTGTTCCACCTGGGTGGGGGGGTGCAGTTTGCCATCTTCACCTCAGGCACTGGATGGGTGGAGTTTTTGGACACGTGGCATCACTGTGTATGAGGACCGTGGCCATCTTGTCAGTTTGAAACCATTGGGAACTTTCCACGTGACATGCCTGTTTATATCTACTACTGTGTGAGTATATAGATGTGGTTTTAATAAATTCAAATAGTTTTGATATACTGCACCATGAAGTGGTTTTGTTTTTACACCTTTCAACATAAGGAGTGATGCCTGGATCCATGCTGGAGCAGTCCGTGGTGGATTGATGATTGGGCGTTTTTGATAACCTATAATCTAGTGGGCCAGTTGTAAGGGTAAGAGGCTTGGCTTACTGTGGTGTTGGTGGAAGATCACTGTTCATCTTTTTCGTCAAGGTTCATTCACCTATCAGGTGCCTCTCGGGATTGATTGACATTTGTTTTACTTTTATGGACATTTAAGCGCTGCATTTTACATTAAATGTGTATATTGTTGCCCACAGTTTATGCTAGCTGCTGTCCGCTTATTGTCTTTGTATCCTAAGCGCAGTATTATTTATTTTTATATTGTCAGGCACTGGGTGACCTTATACTATATCAAAATAAAATACATAGGGTAGCACTAATTTTTTGGATTGTGGTCTATATGCATATAACAATAAAGTGTAAATTTAAATGCAAAATGTAAATAAAATCCATAATAAGCCACCAGGTGAACTGAAACAAACGACTCCAAGGAAAGTCCAGTGGTAAGTGTTATCTCTTAAACTCATGTTTAATTCAAATATGTCTCCCAAAGTGTTCTTCCAGCACCTCCACAGAACATGCAATTATGTCAAAAGGCCTCTTACCTGTGGACTATTACATTATAAATAGTCGGGAGCTATAAAACGAACATGCCTTAAGTGATATCCAGGGCCTTTGCCTCCATTCCCAATCACAGCAATTAGGGATACCAATAGAAAGATGAAAAGGCACAAGACATAGTGAAGTATGTGATTCCATGCCTTTATTTAAAATTTACTATGCATTCACATATCATGTCACCATAAGCACATCTCTATAACATCCTGCAGTCCACCAAAACCGGCAGTTCCTCAAATGCCGGACTCCTGCAGAAGCAGTGCGTGATGATGTCACATTGTTGGTCCGCCCTATGCGTTTTGTCAGGAAATGGTGTTGTCAGAGGACTGCCTAGTTTTTCGCCCAAGTGGGGATTATTTTATTTTTTACTGGATGACCTTTTCCCGACACTGGAAAGATGTAAGATTAAATCTTTCCAAAGTTATGTTAACTCCTCTTAGATACAGTAGTTGTCACTGAAACATTGATCTCATTGGAAGATTTTTTGTTCTGGTGTCAGCTCAAGTTTTTAGATTTTTTTCTTAATTTCAGTCCTGGTGTTCATGGTAACTTGGACAAGTATACAATGAATCTACACTTTTATAAACATATTTCCAAATTTAATGGTAACATGCCAGTATTATTTTTTGGTTCCTTCTAAAAGATAAACCTGCTTTTCCCTTTTTTCTGTATATCTAATATACTATAAAGTTGCTCATTATCGGACAGGAGTGCCAATAATATGCAAATGTATTATAAAAATAGCCAAATAACTGTGCAATGCAATTGTTCATACAAAATGTTCACTGCCTGTCTAGGTAAACCTTTACTTTGTGCTTTTGGGTTTGACTCTACACATAGACTGTATGTATCTGCATGTCTCAGCCACACTGTGCAAACACTCCTTCCAGCCTACAATAGCTGAAACTCTGCGATAACATACAAACTCATCCATGACGCAACATCTTCACAATGGCATTCATCTATCTCACCATTACTGTGATTAGAGATGAAGACACCCTTTTGAAAACTAATAAAATAATAACAACCAATTCCTGAAACTCTACATTGGAGTATCGGGAATGGGTATATTAGCACATTTGTAAACATGTACACAATGGCCAGTCTGGCTAATGCCTTCAAGTACCACCCCTTACGATGAGTTTACTCACATTTATGCCATCACCATTGACGGTGATAGTGAACTGCCAGGGTTAAAACAGGACACTTTAATAAATGCACTAAATGCAGGGCAGGAATGTATTCTGATCCAGCATAACTACCATTCCATAGCCAGCTGTCACTGATTTAAATTCCAAGGATGGTGTTTTCCCAGGATCCCAAGGCTTTTAGTTTTTAACCGAATATTCATGCTGTCTTGACTTCTTTTTTTTTTTTTTTGTTACAAATAGTTTATTATGAATAAGAGTCAGAGGTACAGTACAAACCATTCAGATCATACAAGTATGAATATAGAAGGTAACAGTGTGGATAAGGCATTGCTTATGGTACATAGACAGAAACATTAGATACCAGTGTAAAGTTGGCCATACACAAGTAATTTTTTATCATTTGACCAGCAGGTCGAATGAAAGAAAATTACTTGATTCTCCCATCCTCACACTTTATGTGGAGGAGGGATCCCTCCCGCTGAGCCTTTGTATTCTGATAGCAAGGAGACTGCTACACTGATCAGCACGCCAGCTATAACTGGCAGCATTGATCAACAGAAAAAAATCCAGCAGGCTAGTTGTACACAGGTCAATCAATAGATCAACTAGTGTACAAACAGCCTGCCCATACATGGATCAAAATTCAGTTGGTCCCTGCTAAACTGAATCTCGATCCATGTATGGCCGACTTAAGACACTTTATTCAGTAACTTACATATAAGTCAATGTATGGTGTAAAAGAGGTGAGAAAAGTTAACATATCTAGGTTACTTTTAAAGCCTTAACTTCCTAACCCTCAGCCCGTGAGTAATTAAGATAAATTAGTTACATAGTAAGGGAAGGTGCTCGTTGTAAAACAATGGTGCCCTATAGGTGGGTGAAATCAGGTACTGAGTGGTACAACACCAGAAGGTAAGTACCATAGAAGAAAAAGAAAAAAGGATAAGAAATAAATAGACGCAAGGAGTTCAGGGAACGGGGAGGGGAACCAATTGAAAGGTTTAAGAATAGAAATGGGGTTAAGAGTGGGACGTCCAGAGGGGAGATCCAAGAGGCCAACCTCCTTTAGAGGTAAGTGAGGTATTTTGTTTATAGAAAGTGGAATCTTTCCATTGTATCCAACCTGACCAAGTGCTAACAAATGAGGTCATATTATCTCTTATCTATGCACCAGTTCCTCCATCTCTTCTAGTTCCAGTCCCCCAAAGCTAATCTTGGATCATAGGTGTCATTGTCGTTTTCCTAACGACAATGTCTATGGATCAATGTATTTGCCGCATTGGGCAAGTGAAAAAGAAAGGTGTGTTTGCATTTGGCAGGAGCCATGGTGGTTTTGTGTAATAGGAAAGATGAGGGATGTAAAGGGAACTCAAGTCCATTGATTTTCTCTGTCAGATGGTGGATATTCTGATAGCAGGGAGACTGCTACACTGATCAGCACGCCAGCTATAACTGGCAGCATTGATCAACAGAAAAAAATCCAGCAGGCTAGTTGTACACAGGTCAATCAATAGATCAACTAGTGTACAAACAGCCTGCCCATACATGGATCAAAATTCAGTTGGTCCCTGCTAAACTGAATTTCGATCCATGTATGGCCGACTTAAGACACTTTATTCAGTAACTTACATATAGTCAATGTATGGTGTAAAAGAGGTGAGAAAAGTTAACATATCTAGGTTACTTTCAAAGCCTTAACTTCCTAACCCTCAGCCCGTGAGTAATTAAGATAAATTAGTTACATAGTAAGGGAAGGTGCTCGTTGTAAAACAATGGTGCCCTATAGGTGGGTGAAATCAGGTACTGAGTGGTACAACACCAGAAGGTAAGTACCATAGAAGAAAAAGAAAAAAGGATAAGAAATAAATAGACGCAAGGAGTTCAGGGAACGGGGAGGGGAACCAATTGAAAGGTTTAAGAATAGAAATGGGGTTAAGAGTGGGACGTCCAGAGGGGAGATCCAAGAGGCCAACCTCCTTTAGAGGTAAGTGAGGTATTTTGTTTATAGAAAGTGGAATCTTTCAATTGTATCCAACCTGACCAAGTGCTAACAAATGAGGTCATATTATCTCTTATCTATGCACCAGTTCCTCCATCTCTTCTAGTTCCAGTCCCCCAAAGCTAATCTTGGATCATAGGTGTCATTGTCGTTTTCCTAACGACAATGTCTATGGATCAATGTATTTGCCACATTGGGCAAGTGAAAAAGAAAGGTGTGTTTGCATTTGGCAGGAGCCATGGTGGTTTTGTGTAATAGGAAAGATGAGGGATGTAAAGAGAACTCAAGTCCATTGATTTTCTCTGTCAGATGGTGGATATGGGTCCAGAAAGGGCTGATTCATTGGCAGGACCACCAGATGTGAAAGAGAGTGCATTTGTCTAAGTCTCAGGAATGGATGCAGACGTTTAGTGCAGTCTTGTCAGTGTACAGCACCAAAGTTTACACTTTGTATCTTGTATATTTATGGTAATTAAGCCTTGAGGAGAGCCATACATTTCCAATTGTCTTCTGTTAGAGTAAGGTCAAAGTCTTTGGCCTACAATGTTGCTGCTGAATCTCTTTTTGATTTGCTGCTTCCAAATATTAAGGCATATGTCTGGGAAAAAGATTTGTCTTGACATTTTACCTCAAAGTGTAACTATGAGCAAAGTAAAATTATAACATACAGTATCTAACAAAAGTGAGTACACCCCTCACATTTTTTGTAAATATATTATTATATCTTTTCATGTGACAACACTGAAGAAATTACACTTTGCTACAATGTAAAGTAGTGAGTGTACAGCTTGTATAACAGTGTAAATGTTCTGTCCCCTCAAAATAACTCAATACACAGCCATTAATGTCTAAACTGCTGGCAACATAAGTGAGTACACCCCTAAGTGAAAATGTCCACAGTGTCAATATTTTGTGTGGCCACTATTATTTTCCAGCACTGCCTTAACCCTCTTGGGTTAACCAGAGCTTGCCACTGGAGTCCTCTTCCAGTCCTCCATGATGACATCACGGAGCTGGTGCATGTTAGAGACCTTGCACTCCTCCAACTTACGTTTGAGGATGCCCCACAGATGCTCAATAGGGTTTAGGTCGGGAGACATGCTTGGCCAGCCCATCACCTTTACCCTCAGCTTCTTTAGCAAGGCAGTGGTCATCTTGGAGGTGTGTTTGGGGTCATTATCATTTTGGAATACTGCCCTGCGGTCCCGTCTCTGAAGGGAGAGGATCATGTTCTGCTTCAGTATGTCAGAGTACATGTTGGCATTCATGGTTCCCTCAATGAACTGTACCTCCCCAGTGCCGGCAGCACTCATGCAGCCCCACTCATGCAGCCCCAGACCATGACACTCCCACCACCATGCTTGACTGTAGGCAAATCACACTTGTCTTTGTACTCCTCACCTGGTTTCCGCCACACACGCTTGACACCATCTGAACCAAATAAGTATATCTTGGTCTCGTCAGACCACAGGGCATGGTTCTAGTAATCCATGTCTTTAGTCTGCTTGTCTTCAGCAAACTGTTTTCTTGTGCATCATCTTTAGAAGAGGCTTCCTTCTGCGGTGACAGCCATGCAGACCAATTTGATGCAGTGTGCGGCGTATGGTCTGAGCACTGACCCCCCCACCCCTTCAACCTCTGCAGCAATGCTGGCAGCACTCATATGTCTATTTCCCAAAGACAACCTCTGGATATGATGCTGAGCATGTGCATCAACTTCTTTGGACGACCATGGTGAGGCCTGTTCTGAGTGGAACCTGTCCTGTTAAACTGCTGGCCATCTTCATGTAGAGCAACAATTCTTTGTCATGAGGTGCCATGTTGAACTCTAGTGACCAGTATGAGAGAGTGAGAGCGATGAAACAAAATTGAACACACCTGCTCCCCATTCACTCCTGAGACCTTGTAACACTAACGAGTCACATGACACCGGGGAGGGAAACTGTCTAACTTGGCCCAATTTGGACATTTTCACTTAGGGGTGTACTCACTTTTGTTGCCAGCAGTTTAGACATTAATGGCTGTGTGTTAAGTTATTTTGAGGGGACAGCAAATGTACACCGTTATACAAGCTGTACACTCACTACTTTACATTGTAGCAAAGTGTCATTTCTTCAGTGTTGTCACATGAAAAGATATAATAAAATATTTACAAAAATGTGAGGGGTGTACTCACTTTTATGAGAAACTGTATATGGCACAATCTGTCACTAGCATTAACACAGTACATTTTGTTTTTGAATTGCCCCTATGGCATAGTTTTATCATCTAATGGTCCTGCCCTTATAGCTGTTATTTTTCACTTCCTTTACCATGATAACAACACTTTTGATTCTATATGACAATCGTGGCCAGGGATTAGATTAGATGGACATGTCATTTCAAATGAAGTACCAAGAAATGGTATCACTCTAGGCAGTGTTCTACTGTTCACACAGACCGCAGGTTCTGGAATAGGCCACAGGATCCATCTCCTACCTAAACTTAAAGGTACATACCAGTTTATGAACACTGTTGGTTTTCTTATCAATAAACTTTATTGCCCATAGAAAATAAAACTGCTGCCCATAGAAAAAAAAATGCTGATCCCCCATCTAATGCATTTTATTTTCAGTTAGGGCTTTATTACAGAGGCCACTAAAATGTTTACATACACTTTAAAGTTAGTTCACCTTTAAAAAAAAATACCCTATGCTGTCCATGAACTCCATTCCATAATGCTAAACTAATCTGATTTTAAAAGTATGCATTTTTCCCTTTAAGTAAGGGACACGCAAATGAAAATTAACCTCTAGCTAACACTTTTTAGGAAGTTACAGCAACTGCTTTTTTTCTCTTTTGAAATAATTTACTGTTGTAGGCAACCCTATCATTGTTATAACGTTTATTCCATAACTGCCATTTTTACTGGACAGCTTGGCCTACATATAAATGTGGAAAAAAATATAATTGAAGGCAAATGAAATAAAAAGAGCAATTTATACACTAAATACTATTATCACAGATATTAATCAAATACAGTTAACACAATACAGCAGGCATATGCAATTAGCTGACCTCCAGCTGTTGCAAAACTACAAGTCCCATCGTGCCTCTGCCTTTGGGTGTCATGCTTGTGGCTGTCAGAATCTTGCTATGCCTCGTGGGACTTGTAGTTCTGCAACAGCTGGAGGTCCGCTAATTACATATCCCTGCAATACAGTATTGTTGCTTTAAATGTTCCTTTAACATTTTCATATTTGTATTTAATCTAAAGACAGAACAATATTATTAATAGTTATTTAGTTTCGTAAAAATGCCCATGAGTGGACTGCAGTGTGTTGTTCATTGTGCTGCTTGCTGCCATAATAGTATGTGCAAGTAGCTGCAGTAGGAGAATTTAAATCTAAATTCCTTTATATCAAAACAGTATTATTGAATAATTATGACCAGCTTTAACCACTTGCCGACCGCCAACCGCAGTTTGACGGCGACAAAGTGGTTCGATATCGCAAACTGCCGTCATACGACGGCGGCTGCGAGATCGCGCGCGCCGCCGCCTGAGGCGCGCCCGCGCGCTCACTGTGTTCGGGGAGGGCCAGGGAGCGGCTTCGATTGCCGCCGGCTACCCGCGATGCCCCCCCCCCCCGGAGTGAAAGAACGGAGGTCCGTGTAAATAAACACGGACCTCCGTTCTGTGAGAGGGGGAAGGGCTGTGAGGGCAGTCCCCCCACAGTTAGAACACGCCCAGGGAACACAGTTAACCCTTAGAGCGCCCCCTGCAGGTTAACCCCTTCACTGCCAATGGCATTTATACAGTAATCAGTACATTTTTATAGCACTGATCGCTGTATAAATGCCAATGGTCCCAAAAAAGTGTCAAAATGGCCCGACATGTCCGCCCCAATATCGCAGTACCGATAAAAATCGCAGATCGCCGCCATTACTAATAAAAAAATAAAAACCCCAAAAATGAATTCTCATCATCCGTAAACGCGGCCACTTTTGCGCAAACCAATCAATAAATGCCGATTGCGATTTTTTTATCGCAAATATGAGGAAGAATATAAATCGGCCAAAAACGGTGAAAAAAAAATGTTTTCTTGGATTTTTTTTTTTGGATTTGTATTTTAGCAAAAAGGGAGAAATTTGGGTTTTTTTGCAAAATTGTCGCTTTTCTTTTGTTTATAGCGGCGATCAGAAATGACGCAGCGATGATCAAATACAACCAAAAGAAAGCTCTGTTTGTGGGGAAAAAAGGACGCAAATTTAGTTTGGGTACAACGTCGCACGACCGCGCAATTGTCAGTTAAAGCAACGCAGCGCCGAATCGCAAAAAGGGCTCTGGTCCTAAAGTGGGAAATCCTTCCGGGGCTGAAGTGGTTAAAAACTAATTCTGGACACCCCATTTCAATGCATGGATATGACGTCTCCTACTTGCTTGGTAGTATCAGATTTACCTTTTGTCTGCAAGTGTCATACTCTTAGATTGTAAGCTATAACGAGCAGGGCCCTCTGATTCCTACTGTATTTAAGTGTATTGTATTTGTACTGTCTACCCTCAAGTTGTAAAGCGTTTTGTAAACTGTTGGCGCTATATAAATCCTGTATTATAATAATAATAATTTGCTACACTGCAACCTATTCAGTAAGATGGTTCAAAATGCTGCAAAGCTAAGGCCAGTAATTTGAAGTTTGACCACAATAGATGAATTCAAGGCCCTCCAGATTACTGTTCTTTGCCTTTTTTGTGTTACTGAGTAGGCCTGTCTGGTTTTATTGTATTGCAAAAGAAAAAAATGGTTAATATTGCTAGTAGATTCATAATACATGTCATGTTTTCAATACCTCTAGAACTGGCATATTCATGTCTGCCAATAGGTAAGACAAAAGCAGATTTTGGAGAAGCATTATATTTACTGAGTACAGATGTCATGTATCCGTAACACCATCTTTGTCATGTGGACACTTCTAAACAACAGAATTATTTAATGTTACCATGGAAAGGTGTTTGATATTGAAGCAAGTTTAATCTTTTGCATGTTACATAGGTTAAAAAAATACATATATTTATCAATAGCTGTGAACACAATGGTTTGCATCAAATTGGAATTATCAGTAATGGTCAAATGTTGTCTGAAGATCTACAGTATATAAAACAGGGCCTACACTATTCCTAACGATCCCAATGTCCAGTGCAGTCAATAAGATATTGTACACTCTCACCAGAAAAACAGACCCTTAATATTACATATGGGTCAAATAAAATCTGTTCTGAACCATAATCCAAATGTGTTGTGTATTTTTTTTTTTCCAAATCCACTTTCTTCGTAGGACGTGCATTTTATTCAAGGACCAAGTAAGATAAAAACAAGAAATATAGTGTAGTATGTCTCAAAAAGGTTCCAAATTCAACAATTATTTATTTTCTCACATTATTTTAATAATGCATTGTGCTTGATAAAACTCCTAATGTTCATCCATGCAGTGAACTCCCCCATGTACAAACTAACTTACATAGTTACAAAGTAGTTTGTACATGGGGGAGTTCACTGTATTAATACCAGATATTACTTCCAGTTTGGCATATATCACAAATCTCAGAAAGACTTTCCTCTTTTCCAACATCCAGATGATTCCCACTCCAAAATGATACAGTACCAAACAGGGAAAATATATGACAATACTGGGATACCATTTTTAATTGGGTCACACCAATAAAAAAATCCAGATCATATGTTCTCACATTTTAATGTGCTCAAAAGGGTGCAGAGCGATCTGTCACCAGCTTTGTCTGTTGGACTGAGACTATGACTGATCAGTGCACTGGCCCGCTGCCGGTACCATGTGATCGCAGTGACTAATCACTGCAGGTCACATGACAGTTGTAAACAATGGAGGGCTTCCTTTTATGCCATCCATTGTGTACTATTTTGTTGCTAGCTGTCATTGGTCAAAGTGATCTCATTGAACAGACAATTATCGCTAATCACAACAAAACAATCTGAATGAATTGATTTTATTCAGTAAAATGATTGCTTATAGCAATGAAATGCATTGCTATAAGCAATCATAATGTGTAAAAAAATAAATAAATACTGATCACTTCCCTAGAGTAGTACAGTGTTACTATGGTTACATTATATTGCTCTGGTCACAGTGTGTTAAAAAAAAAAAAAAGTAAGAAAAAAGAATTGAAAAAAAATATATTTTTTTTTGTACTGTCACCAGCCAGTGTCCCTGATAACCGCCACACCAGTTATATTATTAGGCTGTACTGCAACTGGTGACAGTATGTAAAAAAAAAAAAAAAGAATTGTGAATTTATTTTTTTTAATTTCTTCATTTTCCAAAAAAAAAATGACAAATATATTACAACTTCAAAAAACTTGCCATGCTTCATACTAAATACCTTGAACTATCTGCTTTCCAAAAAGGGGTCATTTGGGGGATATTGGGGATGTTTACTTCTTTAATTTTTTTTATTTAAGTGTTAAGAAAAAAAAAAAAAAATGTATGACAGTGGTCAACGTCATGTCGGATTATTATATTGACCACACCGCCAATAGTCCCTGTGACCGACCACTGTCATGTTTTTTTTTATATAAAAAAAAGTTAAGAAAAAAGAATGAAAAAAAAAAAAAATTGTGTGACACTGGTCTCGTTATATTACATTGGTATC
>BLSH010005937.1:312176-326728 GCA_018402905.1 Glandirana rugosa | reverse complement strand
TTTCAAAAAACGTTTGGGTTCTGGGTTCTGGTAGCTGATCACGCATGTTGAATAGCTGCAGGGCAGCCAATCAACAAGCGTTTCACTGGTTTGCCCTTAGAAGCCATCACAGCCATGCCTACTAATGGCATGGCTGTGATTGGCCAGTGCATCATGTGACCCAGCTTCTATATGAGGCTGGAGTCACAGTGCTGCATGTCACATGCTCTTGGGTTAGTGTAGGGAGAGGAAGCTGCCGGCGTTTTTGTGAGGGACAGATTGCAGACATTTTAACATCTGATCCTGCATCCTGAGATTACTACTACTGTTGCTCTGAGGGACAGATTGCAGAAATTTGAGATTTCACATACTGCTGCTTTGAGTGACAGATTGCAGATCAAACCCTTCATAACACAACGATCGCTACGATCGTACACAACGATCAGATTGTGGGATCGTACACAACGATCAGATTGTGGGAGTAATTTGAGATTTCGCATACTGCTGCTTTGAGCGATCTGACTGCACTAGGTAGAGGCATCTGCTTAGAGGGACAGATTATTGTTCAAAAATCATCTCCTTGTTCTAAAGGGAGAGGTTCTAGCTGCAGCTGTAAGTGACACATTATTGTTCAAAAATCATCTCCTAGTTTATTTGATTTTAATTTATTTTCCCTATCCCCATTTTTTTGTCGGGCATTTGCCCTACTCTTACCCCCATTTTACCCCGCCCACACCTTGCTTGAGGAATTAACAGCACAACGCGCTTATGCCGGCTGCTGCTTGTGTGGGTTGGACCTGTGATGGCTGGTGAATTTTTAGGATGGGGGGTGCTAGGCCCCGCCCCTCCTTTTTGACCCCTCCTGCTTCCCATAAGCCCCACCCCTTATAGAATCCACCAACTCAACCCTCTGTATTCCACATATTGTGTCAGGAGTATACAGCTCAGCATCACAGGTGGGGTATATTGCAGCCAGTACACAGGTAGCCAGTGCACAGATATAGTAGGCAGTACACAAGGGGCCAGTACACAGGTATTGTAGGCAGTACTCAGGGAGAGAGTACACAGGTATTGCAGTCAGTACACAAGTAGCCAGTAAACAGGTATTGTAGCCAGTACACAGGGAGCCAGTAGACAGGTAGAAAGTGCACAGGTATTGTGGCAGTGGCCTATTGTGGCCTGTCTACTGTGCCAGTAGACAGGTGTTGCAGTCAGTACACATGTATTGTAGCCAGTACACAGGTATTGTAGCCAGTACACAGGGAGCCAGTACACAGGTATTGAAATACTAAAATTATTATTTTCCTACCATATAGCTGCAATTGTGGTCTCTAATCCCCTCCACCAGTTTTCATTTGCTGTATAATATTAATGATGATGAGAGAAGTTCAGCAGAGCCAGTATGTCATTTCCTTTCAGTGAACTAGCTTCTGTATCTTGCATAGGAAACTACATTTCCCAGAGTCCTCCTGCCTTCTATCATGGTCAGTCTATTTTACATAACACACACCCATCTGCCAATCAATAGCTGGGTGTGTGCTATGTAAAACAGCACAAGTCAGTACAGGTTTGTTTGCACATAGATTTATCTATTAATCTGTGTGCTTCTCCCTGCCTGTTCTCCTCTGCTAATTGGTAAATGGACAGAAGAAAAGCCAAACTAGGAGCAGCCTGTATAGGGAGCAGTGGGTGGGCAAAAGTGGGGCATAGGTGGGAGTGGGTGGGGCTTCACAGGCCGATGTGGGCAGAGCCTCGTTGGGACTTCTGTGAAGATTGCAATGGCTGGGCTTTCCATGGACTACAGGAGCACCTCCCCCAGTGATGTCAGGACGGCTCTTCAGAGAGGGAGCCACACAAAAGGGGACAACAGGCAATTAGAAAAATAGGAAGTAACGTCTCCTCATTAAAGGAAGTGCACATGAGAGCTTTCAGCTGCAGGGGACAAGGTAGATATCTCAAAATCCTTACTGGTTTTTGCAAAACAACCCGTGAGATGTTTAACAGACTGTATAGGTATATAACATATTTTTTTTTTATTTTGACCATAGTTCTTCTTTAACCACTTCCTTACTGGGCACTTAAACCCCTCTCCTGCCCAGACCAATTTTTGGCTTTCAGCTCTGTCGCATTTTGAAGGAGAATTGCACGGTCGTGCGACGTTGTACCCAAACTAAATTTATATCATTTTTTCCCCACAAATAGAGCTTTCTTTTGGTGGTATTTGATCACCTTTGTGTCATTTCTGATCGCCGCTATAAACAAACAAAGAGCGATGATTTTGAAAAAAGAACTATATTTTTTACTTTTTGCTATAATACAAATCCCAAAAAAATGATAAAAAAAAAGTTATTCATAAGTTTTGGCCAATATATATTCTTCTACATATTTTTGGTAAAAGAAAAATAGTAATCGGCGTATATTGATTGGTTTGCGCAAAAGTTATCGCGTCTACAAACTATGGTAATTGATTTATGGCGTTTTTATTATTTATTTATTTTTTACTAGTAATAGCTGCGATCTGCGATTTTTATCGGGACTGCGACATTGCAGCAATCGTGTCGGACATTTTTGACACTTTTTTGGGACCAATGACATTTATACAGCGATCAGAAATATAAATGTCCACTGATTACTGTATAAATGTCATTGGCAGTGAAGGGGTTAACCTGCAGGGGGCAGTGAAGGGGTTAACAGTGTTCCCTGGGTGTGTTCTAACTGTGGGGGGGGGGGGGCGGGCTGGCCGGGACATGACAGATCTGACTGATCCCAGTGACAGGGATCAGTAGACCTGTCTTGTCCCCTTCAACGGAACGGAGAACCGCCGTGTTTACATCGGCGGTTCCCCGTTCTGTGGCTCTGACAGGGGATCGCGGGTCTCGGGCGGACTCACCGCCGATGCCTGTCAGTGCGTGCCAGGAGCTTGCACATTGCCAGGATGTCCATGGACGTCCACCCGGCAATTCAGATCCGCTCTGGAGCTATAGCGCGGATCTGGATTGGTTAAAAACAAAATAGATGATGAAGAAGCAACATTGTTGGAAGGACAATTTCTTTGAGAGAAAGATACATTTAATCTCAACATGATAAGGATTTCTTTGGGGAAGTTACAATTGTACTATTAATGAATGGCTGAAACTTGCATTGGGCTATATAACTCCAATTTTTACTTCCAAAAAACTCTCTTTAAAACACTACTCATTTTGGTATTTACTATAGCGCCCCGTAATTACTCCATGGGGGAAGTTTCATATCTGAGCATGCTCAGTTGTGCTCAACTGTGCTGTGCACCTAGTTGTAAAAAGACAGGGAATTTATCTCTTCTCAGACTTTTAAAGATATTTCGGTGTAGAAATCACTTTTTCACACAGTTTGAGGCTACTTTCACACTGGAGCGGTACCCGCGGTCGCCAGCGGTTTTACCAGCGATAGGGCTCCGATATGCGGGCGGGAGCGCCGCGCTTTTAACCCCCCACAAGGGCTTAAAAAGGGGTTAAAAGTGCTGGCGCTCAGCGCTCCTGAGGCGGTGTGCAGCCGCTTCGGCATCGCTTGCCATTCATTTCAATGGCAGGGGCGGTAGAGGAGCGGAATATTACCGCTCCCCTCCCCACCCCAAAGATGCTGCTTGCAGGACTTTTTGTAACGTCCTGCAAGCGCACCGCCCCAGTGTGAAAGCACTCTGGGCTTTCACATTGGGGTGGATTGGGGGGGACTTTTGAGGCGCTTTACAGATGCTATTTTTAGCTAAATAGCGTCTGTAAAATGCCTCAGTGTTAAAGAAGATTATATTTAAACAACATCCTACATATTTTAGTATGCTTTAGGTGATTATATCATGCTCTAAACATTATTTCCATGTGCACTTCTCCAGGTCCTGACTAGAGTAAGGATTTGGGCGCTATCTGTTGCCTGTGCACTATAGTAAATTTGAGTTTGGGAGTATTTTGCCGCCAGCGCTATTATGCATACTGTTTTAGCGATATTTACCGCAATTGTGGCACTTTTGTGCTATTTACCACGATCGCTGTCATTCGTTATTCGGAGCATTTGGTAAATTTTCTTTATACTGTAATTTGGGTATTCGGATATATCCAAATTTCCAAATAATGAAAAATGAGTCCAAATATTAATTCAGAATGAAACGAACCACACGTGTCTATTTCTCACTATAAACCAAGGCTAGCAGCAAATGTTAATTCTGGGAGTAACAGTAAGATAGCCTGCTGTTGTTATGCAGAATACACACAGGAGAAATCATGTAATAAATAATTAATCTATGTGAATTATAATACTGTACCAGATCTCTCATTTAACAAAATGACCAAGCAGTGTAATAATAAGATGCAGATGAATAAATATACTGACCAGAGTGCTAGTTTTAGATCGAAAGCTTCTGGTTTATTGTCTATTTGATTGCTTAAATTCTTACAGGAGAAGTGCGGGAAGTAAAAAAAAGAAAACATACATACTCACCCTTATGTAGCTTTACCCCGCTGGCTCTAAGCCTGAGAGCTAAGCAATTACATGACGGTTGATAGCTCATTTGTCGGGTCTGCTCTGAACACAGAGCAGTGACTATCAGTCACCGCTCTGTGCTCTACCCGCCCAGTGCTCACTGGTGTACCATGCTAGGAAAGGGGCAGGAGCAGCTTACTCAGGCTCTCAGTGGCACAGTGAGAGGCTGAGCCAGCTGCCAGTCAAATATCTGGGTGGATCCCGACATGATTGTCAGGATACATCCAGAGACTGGAGCGGCTCTGTGACGTTAGCCGACAGTGGACTTTAGCACCGTAGGCTGATTCTGGATCACAGAAGTACAAAAGTAAGCGCGCTCCTGTCACCTACATGAGAAGTATGACCATACAAGCTTTGATAATACTTTTCTTTCAAATGCTAGCCAAACACACATCAATTTTTTTTCTAAAGAATTTTACCTTTCAATATCAGGTGCTGCTGCTACAGACTGGGTGTACAAGAAGGAAAGCACCAAAAGCAGAATGTACAAAGTTTAGATGTAATTCTATTCAGATCCTTGCATCATAAAAAGCCAATGCTTTTTAGGGGTTCAAAGTGCCCTCCTTCATCAAGGCAGTTGGGTGTGCAGGGATGACCCTAAAGTCATTCAACATAATAAAAAAAAACTCACTATTTGTTAGTTATTTTTCAATATTGAATTTTTGTGGATATAGTTCATCAAATCCTCATTTAAGCTTCTGAAGGTTTTTACTTTCCTATGGTTGTGTCTCTGATCCCCTACTACATCCCCTAAATCCTATGCAAATATCGTCTTTCTTTAAAGCCAGTGTTTACACTATTGAGAATAACGGAAAATTGTCTGTGATCTAATATGAGCACATAGCCAAAAGGTGCTTATAATCAGATGTCGGTACTATATATATATATATATATATATATAACCACTTGCGGATCGCGTAACGACTATAAGCGGCAACAGTGTGGCTCTGTCCTGCGAATCGCAGCCTATTGTCGTCACTCGCGATGGCTAGGGGACAAGCACGCGCCGCCGGCGGCACACGCTCGTGCCCGCCACATGCTCATACCCGCCACATGCTCGTGCCCGCCACACGCTGCCTGTGGGGCCGTCGGTCAGATGGACTCGATGTCTGCCGGCGACCCGCGATGGCCTGTGACAGAGGTTCCCCATTCTGACAGGCGGCATGTCAGAGATCTACTGATCCCTGTACTCTGGACCAGTTAGATCTCTGGTGCCCCTGGCAGCCCAGCTCCCATACAGTTAGAACACACACAGGGAACACAGTTAACCCCTTCACTGCCCCCTGCAGGTTAACCCCTTCCCTGCCAATGACATTTTTACAGTAATCAGTGGATATTTAAATTTCTGATCGCTGTATAAATGTCATTGGTCCCAAAAGAGTCCACCCCAATATCCCAGTCCCGATAAAAATCGCAGATTGCCGCCATTACTAGTAAAAAAAAAAAAAATGTAAAAATGCCAGAAATGAATTCTCATGGTTTGTAAATGCGGCAACTTTTGCGCAAACCAATCAATAAATGCCGATTGCAATTTTCTTTTACCAAAAATATGAGGAAGAATATAAATCGACCGAAACCAATGAATACATTTTTGTTTTTATATTTTTTTTTTGGATATGTATTTTAGCAAATATATATATTTTTTGCAAAATTGTCGCTCTTTTCTTGTTTATAGCGGTGATCAGAAATGGTGCAGAGGGGATCAAATACCAAAAGAAAGCTCTATTTGTGGGGAAAAAAAGGATGCAAATTTTGTTTGGGTACAAGGTCACATGATCGCGCAATTGTCAGTTAAAGCGAAGCAGTGCGGAATCGCAAAAAGTGCTCTGGTCCTAAGATGGGAAATCCTTCCGGTCCTTAAATGGTTAAATATACTGTATATACAGTATATTAATATAAGATGCTGATGTATTAGGGAATATCTGTGTGTATTTAGGGTCAGTATAGTAAGAAAAGGTTTCTGTGCATATGAAGTCAGTATATTAAGAATAGCTATATATGAGTGGGAGATGGGTGACCTGGGTGCTCATGTCCATGCGGGAGAAGATGCTCTGTGTATTTGTTGGGAAGGGAGGGGGTGCTTTCTCTCTGGCAGATGGAGGTAATGACAGTGCTGGTGACACAAGATAATTGGCTGCTGATTGCTCGGCTGCTGTAAAGAGCCCGGATGACTAAGAGCAATTAAAAGATGTTCAAAACAAGAAAGCAACAAAATGGGAATAAAGGTAGCATTTATATGCAGAATAGGTGGAACATGTAGTTATACAGATGACAGGTGGAACCTGAATATTGACTGATACCTAAACAAAAATATTACTGTAAACAGAGGTGTTATATATGTAAATGATGGGACAGATCACAGAAGTGCTTGCGATATTAGGCTCTAATATTAGGTGAGGTGACTCAGACCCTGAACCCAGCAAGTATTATATCTCATTCATGAAATGTGGCAGAAAGGATAATGGAAATGCCCATTGCAGCCAGTCGTTTTCAATGTGACTTTATAGGGAGATCAGAATTTGAAGGCTGATACCTGATTGGATATGGGGATAGCTGATACTTTAGCTTTCAGTTGTTCTGGCAGAACATAGACTCAGTACCAGTATGTAGTGACACTTTCTTGCATGAAAAGAGACCTATACTCAAGAAAGGCTTACAGTGGTATTAAACACAAAGCCAAAAATTGAATATATTGCAACTTATCAACCCCTAGATGTGGTGGCTGCATTCGTTTTCTTTTTTTTTTAGGATTTTTTCCCCTCTGTTTTTTGAGTAACATACCTTTTGTAATAAAGTGCTCCCACTCTGGATGAAGGAGCACTTGGGGCACCTTTGGACAGCATCATCGTCAGTCTTGGGGGGGGGGGGGCATAGTAGCCCATTATGTGCCACTTACCTGCAAACAATGCCGGCGACATCCAGCGATGTCCCCAGTGCTGGCGGCGTCCGTCTTCAGCCCCTCTTCCTTCCGGGGCCACGACTCCGGCTCTGTGACTGGAGTCGTCGTTTCTTCACTGCGCATGTGCCGAAATGTCGTCGGCATCAGCAGTACACTGTATATCTCCTGAACTGTGCAGGTTCACAAGTTGACAACCACTTTAAATATACTAACAAGTTGTAAATTGAAATTGAACTTCAGCTAATACTTTACAACAAACAGTTTTTTTTTTTCCATGCGGGATAAAGGCTTCACATGTTGCTTCATTATTTACCTCTAATGAAAAAGAAGAGCTACTATAGAGAAAACACAAAAGAAGAGAGGGCAAAGCCACCCTAGTATAACTTGGCTTTAATTAGATAAAATTAAAAACACTACAATGCTTAAACTCACATTGTGTGAAGATGGATACAGCATAAGGATTCCACTGTGGCCGCACTCTCCTATAACCAACTGAAGACCCCGACAGGGGAAGGGGGAGCCATGGACGTTAAACCTAACTGCCTGGATCCTAGCAGCACATTCGAGGCTGTCCTCCACCATCACGCTTGACGTGCAATTCCTAATGCGCCCGGTCCAGCCAGCACTGCTCTTCAAGGACACACAAACTGGATACAGGGGGAAGAGAGTGAGGACATCACACCGTTGCAACATGTTTCGGAGGCATAGCCTCCTTCCTCAGGTCATGCCCACTAACTCGCTGGTAACTCGCCAATTTATATGGAAAGAGAAAGGCGCTCACGGTGACCCTCCCCTGTCTCGAATCTTAAAAGGGACACAGGGGTAGGGAAGGCAAAAATACTTATAGGCATTGGTTACAGTGGTGGGACTATTGCAACTTAATAGATAAAACATCATAATAAATGTATTGACAGGTGGTAATAAAAACAACTAAACAATTTATAAAGATGTATCTGCTCCCAGCAAACACTAATATGTTAAAAACCTGAATATGCTAAATTATGCTAATTAAGGGGATCGATCATGAGACAGAGCATACTACTCCCATCAAATACTCTAGAGAAAGAGCTTCTCTATCAACATGTGAAATTTGAACAACCTATGTACTGTAAGTTTATGAAAAAGTCATGCCCACTTTTGCACATTACTATTTTTGTATAGCCCTTGAATATGAATAGGGCACATAGACATTTCTGTGAAAAACAGTTTACTGAAAGGATAAGTTCACATTTCATTAATCACTTCATCTTCAGAAGGTTTTACCCCCTTCATGACCAGGCCGTTTTTAGCTGTATGGCACTGCAATACTTTAACTAACCATTCTGTGCTCACGCAACACTGCACCTAGATGAAATGTTTATATTTCTTTTACACAAATGGAGCTTTCTTTTGGTCATATTTGATCACCACTGAGTTTTTTATTTTTTAGCGATATAAACAAAAAACTACCAAAAATTTGCAATATAACCCAATATTTTTTACTTTCTGCTATAAAATCTATACAATTAAAAAAATTAAAAAATCACATTTCTTCATAAATTTTGGCCAAAATGTATTCTGCTACATGTCTTTGGTAAAAAAAATAATCCCAACAAGTGTACATCCCAGCCATGAATCATTGGCCAGGACTTGCTGACAGGCAATCACAGCAGGAGCAAGGCAGGGGGTGCGAAATGCACACCCTAAACCCTGAAGTAGGCAGCGATGTAAAAGTGCGTCACTTTGCCTACAGTGGCCCGCAGTACATTGTGGACAGGCGGCAAGTAGTTAAGCTCCCCAACCCAGCTTCCTAGTTTCCTAAACAATCTGAAAGTGAAAACCCCCTCACCCAGGTGCTTAGGGAGCTAGAGCAGTGTGTAGCAGGGAGCTTTGTACTACCGGAGACCTGGTTTGTTTTCATTCTGGGCTGGGAGTGGCTCAGTGTAGAGCTAGTGACTCACAGGCAGTCTCCCTGAGACCTCCCTCTTCCAGAGTTTGCTGGAAAGTTCTGGAAAGAGAGGAGGAGAGGAGAGGTGGAGCTGCCTTGGGTATTCTGGGGAGCCCTGGCCAATCCCCAACCTGGATTGGCAGGGGGCAGGACTCTTTAAATACCAAGGGTAAGCCCAGCTGGGGTGGAATTGTCGGGTGGAAGAGATGGAGATGGAGTACTGAAGCTGTTGGGGCCCTTGAGGGAGCTCCCCAGTCTGCGGGGGTGACATTGGGCCTGGATTCGGGTGCAGACGGGACCCTCCAAGAAAACATGGAGACGTCCTGGACAAGAGGAGCAAAGGAGGACAGCAGGAGAGAGTACTGCCAGGCAAGTCTCCAGGGAGTGGAACCACCGGTTGCAGCCTGGAGGGCTGGTGAGTGAAATGCACAGTCGGGAGGACTGGGGAGGCACGCCGAGAGGACTGGGAGAGTACAGTCAGAGATGGATGCAGAACCAGAGGAGAGGGCTGTGGTGACAGGGGCAATGGAGTTGGGCAGCTGCAGCCAGGAGGGCTGGCAGGGCCTGAAGAGGGCTGACTGGGATCAGTAGCCGTATTTAAAGGACAGCTAGTACCGGATCTATCTCTACACCATAGGGGCCCGCGGTCCCTGCCTGCAAAGGGCAATTCACTGAGGCCTGGCTGAGCTAGTGTCAGAACTAACCACGTGGTGTTAGCTGATCCGCGGAACTGCAGCAAGTAAAGTGCTGGGAGAGTGATAGTCTGCAGCAAGAGAAGTGCTGGAGGAGTGATAGTCTGCCACAAGAGTAGTGCTGGAGGAGTTAAGGAGAAGAAGTCCAAAGCAAGGGTTGTGCTGGAGTATAGACTGGAGTGTATATACAGAAGTGTATATAGTAGTCCCAAGCAAGTTCTACAAAATCTTACTGGGCATCCCATATTCACTTTACCCCATCCAAGTTCAATCCCCTCAATAAAACTTAAAAAAACAAAGTACATGGACTGTTCTATGTCTCGGAGTGTCTGAGAGGTGCATGCCAGGCTGTGCAGGGTGACGAGTGAACCACAACATTCGGGGGGTACCAGAACACAAACAAGTCATCAAAAAAGGTAGGCCCGGAGCAAAGAGAAAGAGAAAATAACATAGCGCAGGGCAGGCATGACAGTGTGGCAAGGGGAGTCAACAAATTTGGGTTAATGCCAGGGATTGGTTAAGTGAGAGGACCTGCCTGATTGGGGGTTATCTTATAGTGGGGGGAGTTTAGGTAAACTTATGAGAGGTGCAGCAGCCCTGGCATCCAGTGGAGGTCAACAAATGCAGGAAGCTGCTTCCACCCACCCTCCCTGTTTTGTCAGTTTTTGCTCTTTACAGGTGCAGCAAACGCAAAGAATGTCAAGGCAGCTGGGCAGTTGGCAGGTGTTGGTCTTTCATGGTGGAAGAAAATGTATATTAAGGAAGGGTTCAGGACTAGAGTTGAGCGAACCCGGACTGTAATGTTTGGGTCCGTGCCGAACTTTGGGGTGTCCGGGACCCGGATCTGGACCCGGACTTTTCAAAAAAAGTCCGGGTTCGGGTCCGGGGTTCTGGTAATTTTAATGAAAAATCTTAAAAATGCTGTAAAAAAGCCCAGGAAGGTCCTAGAGGTCTGCAAAAGGAAGGAAAATGTGGGTAAGGGTGGGACAAGTGCCCTACAAAGAAATGGGGACAGGGAAATAACTTTAAATATTTTTAAAAAAATAAAAACATAAAAAATGCAAAAATGGAGATCATCTTCAAAATGGGTCTGAAAAGTATTAATTAACATTAGAGGCCATAGAACTGTTCTAAAATCATCTTCAAACTGTGTCCAAAAAGTATAAATAAGCCCGGAGTACCCATATCACTGTTCTGCAAAATGTGTGTATCACTTTAAATGAAACCGGGAATCAGTGCACATCTCTTCTGCACAATTATTTCAAGTGTGTGTGTCACTTTAAATCAAACCGTCAATCATTGCACATCTTTTATTCACACTTCTTTTTAAAATGTGTGTATCACTTTAAATGAAAACGTCTATCATTGCACATCTGCTATTCACACACGTGTTCTGCACCAGAACAGATGTTCTTCACACATTAAATCTTTTCTTCATACATCTGGAAATAGAATAGAACACTTTACCGAAAACCGGGGAGAAACCATACACATGCACTTGAAACATCTGGATAGTGTGTTTGAAATTACAGCATAGAGAAGAGCATGCATATGGTTTCGCTCTTCACACACAGTTTCCAGATGTTCTCAGAACAGTGAAATCATATCAGTGATATGATATCACTGTTCTGAAAACAGTGATATCATATCCCTGTCACTGGGATCAGTTAGATCTCTTATGCCCCTGGTAGCCCAGCCCCCTCACAGTTAGAACCCACCCTGGCGAACACAGTTAACCCCTAGATCCCCCCCCAGGTTAACCCCTTCACTGCCAATGGCATTTATACAGTAATCAGTGGATATTTAAATTTCTGATCACTGTATAAATGTCATTGGTCCCCAAAAAAATGCCCGACATGTCCGCCCCAATATCAAAGTTCCTATAAAAATCGCAGATTGCCGCCATTACCAATACAAATAAAAATGTAAAAACGCCAGAAATGAATTCTCATGATTTGTAAATGGGGCACATTTTGCGCAAACCAATCAATAAATGCCAATTGCGATTTATTTATTTTTTACCAAAAATATGAGGAAGAATATAAATCGGCCAAAACTGATGAATAAATTATTTTTTGTTATATTTTTGGATTTGGATTTTAGCAAAAATTAAGAAATATAGGTTTTTTTTGCAAAATTGTCACTCTTTTTTTGTTTATAGCGGTGATCAGAAATGACAGGTGAAAGAAAGCTCTATTTGCGGGAGCGACGCAGTGCCGAATTGCAAAAAGTGCTCTGGTCCTAACATGAGAAATCCTTCCGGGGGTGAAGTGGTTTAAGGAATGTTTTATAGTTCATGTTAAGTTAATATTTTGAATAAAGAGGCTGCTATGGCCATTTATACTCCAATTTTGGTGTGGTCTCCATTTATTATAGGTAAGCGGTGAGGGATGGGTTGGAGTATGAGGTTGATCGGGCAGTCATTGGGTGAAGTTGGGGACATCTGGTCTACACTGGTCATGTGGTTCAATAAATAATCAAACATCCATATAGTGAAAGTAATCAAAATCCTCAATTGGAATAAAGCGCATTCATAAACATGTGTATAAATATGTGTAAAATGTAACCATCAAGTAAAGTGCATATATTTTGATCAGTGAATAAACCAATAAATTTGTGATCTCGACAGTGCAGATACCTTCACTAACACCCTGCACTCACCAGAAAAAAATGGCTGCATTAATATTATCAGCTACTGTGCTTTATTACATTCCAGGCAACACTGTGGTCATGGTCCCTTTAAGATGGCACCCATCTTGTAAAAGTGACTTCACATCACCCGCCGTAGGAAGCAGACAAACCAGCGCAACTGTGTGGGGTGAATGCTCACAAACCAGATCTAAACACATGTCTCATATTGCAGTATTTATTAAAATGAACCAGTAGAAACACATATAAAGGGTAGAGCATAAAATCATCAGTCAGCACTCCGCTGACAGAGTTTTGGGTGCTAACATCACGCATGGACTCTATGCGGTGGCCATCTTTGCAAGTGCTGTCTGATGATTTTATGTTCTACCCTTTATATGTGTTTCTACTGGTTGATTGAGAGAGTGGAATTCTACTTTCATGATCTGCTATACAAGCATAGGCATGCGCAACCTGTTGCATTAGGGTGTGCACCTCAACCCAAAGCTCAAGCACATGAGCATCTGTATATATATATATATATATATACATATATATATATATATATATATATATACAGTGCCTTGAAAAAGTATTCATACCCCTTGAAATTTTCCACATTTTGTCATGTTACAACCAAAAATGTAAATATATTTTATTGGGATTTTATGTGATAGGCCAACACAAAGTGGCACATAATTGTGAAGTGGATGGAAAATGATAAATGGTTTTCAACATTTTTTACAAATAAATATCTGAAAAGTATGGCGTGCATTTGTATTCAGCCCCCTTTACTCTGACACGCCTAACTAAAATCTAGTGGTACCAATTACCTTCAGAAGTCACCTAATTAGTAAATAGAGTCCACCTGTGTGTAATTTAATCTCAGTATGAATACAGCTGTTCTGTGAAGCCCTTAGAGGTTTGTTAGAGAACCTTTGTGAACAAACAGCATCATGAATGCCAAGGAAAACACCAGACAAGTCAGGGATAAAGTTGTGGAGAAGTTTAAAGCAGGGTTAGGTTATAAAAAAATATTCCAAGCTTTGAACATCTCATGGAGCACTGTTCAACCCATCATCTGAAAATCTAAAGAGTGTGGCACAACTGCAAACCATCAAAGACATGGCCGTCCACCTAAACTGACAGGCCGGGCAAGGAGAGCATTAATCAGAGAAGCAGCCAAGAGACCCATGGTAACTCGGCAGGAGCTGCAGAGACCCACAGCTCAGGTGGGAGAATCTGTCCACAGGACAACTATTAGTAATGCACTCCACAAATCTGACCTTTATGGAAGAGTGGCAAGAAGAAAGTCATTGTTGACAGAAAGCCATAAGAAGTCCCGTTTGCAGTTTGTGAGAAGACATGTGGGGGACGCAGCAAACACGTGGAAGAAGATGCTCTGGTCAGATGAGACAAACAAACAGCCAAGGAATAAATCCAAGGAAAAACCAAGCTCACTTACCGACCAGCTTGCGACCATCCAAATTGACCTGTCTAACAGTATGCGTTAAAAGCAGGGGATTGGTTACACACATTAATTAATGCATGTATAAGCTGGAGGGCCCCGTCAAGGCTCCCTGCGTCCTCCAGACCTATCTCTAACTAAAAGAGACTCCACAGTGGAAGCACATGCATCTTGATGAGATAGATGAAGGCAGGTGGGTGGACGGAAGTAGATAGAGTAGTTCTACGTACACGAAGGTGACACCTCAGAGAAAATCAATCTCTATCCAGACCTCCTGCGTCCCTCGGAACTGCCCCGGGAGGTCGAATATGTACGTAATTAATTACACACATTGGTTAGGGGACGAAAATTGCGTATGACAATCTGTCCAGTTAAACCTACCAGCGTTCGACCAGCCATTCACTCGAACCAAAAAGGAACCTAAATAAGGAACCGACAAACAAACAG
>BLSH010005937.1:285601-298830 GCA_018402905.1 Glandirana rugosa | reverse complement strand
CTCCTCTTCCATCCCCTTTTCCAGATCCTTCTGGACCCAAGGGGGAGGGGTAACCAAGGGGTGTTCCTTCCTGCAGTCCCCAGCTCTTCCTGGGCCACTCCCCTGCCCAAATCAAAACAGTCAGGCCTGACTAAATTTGCCTCTCCTAGCAAAAATCTATCACCTAAGCACCTATTCACTATGGGGGCGTTACATTTGGATGATGGAAGTCAGCAGAGCTTCTGCTCATTTACTAAGCTCTGGAGCAACTGCTCTTGCAGGATGCAACCGCACTTTGCAAAGTGCACAGTCTATTTGCCATTAGTAAATTAACCCATATATGCCAATGTACACATAGGGGTTGATTTACTAAATGCAAAACAAATGTGCACTTTGCAAAGTTTCACTCTGCAAGAGCAGTTGCTCCAGAGCTTAGTTAATGAGCAGAAGCTCTGCTGACTTTCATCATCCAATCATGTGTCATTATTTTCCTTGCACGTGATTGGGTATTCTTTGCAAAGTGAAGCTTTACTTCATTTACTAAGCTCTGGAGCAACTGCACTTGCAGAGTGCAACTGCGCTTTGCAAAGTGCACAGTCTATTTGCCTTTAGTAAATCAACCCCATAGGCTTTTAGCAGAGTTTAATGCAATAATGCAAAACGCAGCAAAAACATGCTGTCATTTTGCCGCGATTTGAGTTTTGCCACGGTAAATGTAGACCAGTGTATATATAGCCTAATCGGCCGAAATTTGGTCATTTGGACAGTTTGTTCGTTTTTCCGTCAGGTAATGGGCACAAATTGGTAATCAGTTGGGACGTTTTTGAGCGGGGAAAAAAAACAAAGGACAAGTTTGGAAATGTTCTTTTTTACCTCTTTTACTAATCTCTGGAGCAACTGCACTTGCAGAATGCAACTGCACTTTCTGCACAGTCTATTTGCCTTTATAAAATTAACCCCATAGGCTTTTAGCAGAGTTTAGAAGCTGCTGCGTTTAGGTGAGCGTCAACCTCCCTCTCCTGAACGCTGAAGAATCACGCTCAGGTAAGGAAACGTTTTGACCTACGGCCGCGAGAAAATGAAAAACACAGCAAAAACGTGCTGTCATTTTGCCGCAATTTGAGTTTTGCCACGGTAAATGTAGGCCAGTGTGTATATAGCCTAATGCTGGCCATACACTATATGAAAAATCAGCTGAAATTCTTTCATTTGGACAGTTGTTCGTTTTTCTACCAGTTAATGGGCACAAATCGGTAATCGGTTGGGACGTTTTTGAACCAAAAAAACGGAGGACAAGTTTGGAAATTTTCTGCCGAACGATTGATAAGTTGAAAGGTTAACGTGTTTCCCGTCCAAACTGTTTGCAATAGGTATATGTGAAAAAACGAACAAAAAACTGATTAATTTATGTTCATTGAATGATTTATCGGTCATTACATGATGGCACTATCATTTGCTTTCACGGCCAAATGTTCGTTTTTCGAAAATGTGTTCGCCCAATTTTTCATATAGTGTATGCCCAGCAATTAGTCTGGCACAGAGATTACAGTATATGTTCTTCCATATATAAGAGTATTTTCCTAGCTATTCTCTTGTATTATGTTACTGCAGCAATAGAGGTTATCTGGCCTCAGCATTAGAATAGTTGCCTGTACAAATCTGCAGTAATAATTTTAGATGTCATGCCCCTCTTTATCCTGATCTATCTTTGCATTTAGCCCCAAGCTTTTCTTCTTGTCTACAGTTAAGTGTTTCCCGTATCCGTACACAGACCTGTTCCTGTTATATGTCATTGCAGGCAGGGACAGCTGAGCATCCGGCACACACGCTGCCCCAGGGTAGCATGCCCTACCCCTGATCTCAATGTAGCATTTTCAATGTGTCATTGGATGTCACATAAACACAGGAGCCCCCCTGTCACCTGCCTTTGTACAGCATGTGCTACTCTCATATCTCCCTATCTTTAACACACGCTCAGTGGCCCTGAGGGCTATGAGCAGAAAGGTGCTGGACTGGCATTAGCTGATCTTTGACTATTAAATCTTCATTTACCAGGGCTATGTTAATGTTTTGGTAGGCCTGGGGCAAACGTACTGTAAATCAGCTTTTCTTTTCCCTAGGTCGGACACATTATAGAAAGCTGAAATGAAAGCAAATATTTCAATGTGCATCCTCTAGTTAGAAGTTTGGTCCAAATAAGTTTGAACACCATGGTGTTATATAAATGTATGAAGGTGATGCTGTAATAAAATCTGCAAGCCAAGAGCTGTGGTGTACAGCCAAAGTATATTGCTAAATTTATATTATTGGACGACATACCAATAAAAATTAAATGTAGCTGTACTTTGGCCATACTGGACAAACCAACAGATTTGTATTGCAGAAGACATGTTAGCAGTTATTTCTGAGCTTGTTTCCACAATCCAACCCAGTTCCTGTAAGCTTTGCCTTTGTTACATATTATACAGGTATACCCTGATGAAAAGAACTGGGCCAGACAATTGGCCAGTCACACTGTGCTCTATTGTGGAACAGTGGCGGTCGGTGGTAATTATTTTTTTGGGGGAGGGGTGGCAAACAATAGCCCTCCGCCCCCCCGGTTGGGGTGAACTTACCCCAACTATGGTGGGCAGCTCTTATCCCAGGCTTCATCGGCAGCTTCCCTTGCTCGGCAGCGGCTTTCCCTTCCCCTGCTCTCCACTGGCATTGCAGCGGCTTCTGTTACCTCCCTCCTCCTCTGCGGCCAATTGGGACTCGTTTCAGCCAATCAGAAAACAGGTCTCAGGCCTGCTTCTGATTGGCCATATTGAGGATCATTCACTGTTGTAACACCTGGGTGGGCTCGTAACGCAATGCTCTGTGCCACGAGCCCACCCTATTTTGAAGCCTATTAGAGCCTCTGGTTCTAACCAGGTGCTTCAAAAAAACACCCCTGCCGCTGTAATTCATGCGCCCGGCATCCTGAAAGGGACCAGGTGCATGAAAAGGCGGTGGTGGTGTTCTGTCAAAATAGCGGCCATGGATAGAGCATGGGGGTGGTGGCCGTGGATAGAGGGGGTGGCAATGGGGCCCCCTAATGGACGGGCTGCCACTGGTGGGGAAACATCATGTTTTTTTTATATACAATATCTCACAAAACTGAGTACATCCCTCACATTTTTGTAAATATTTTATTATATATTTGCATGTGACAACACTGAATAAGTGACACTTTGCTACAATGCAAAGTAGTGAGTGTACAGCTTGTATAACAGTGTAAATTTGCTCTCCTCTCAAAATAACTCAACACATAGCAATTTGTGTATAAACCACTGGCAACAAAAGCGAATACACCCCTACATGAAACTGTCCAAATCGGGCCCAAAGTCTTAATATTTTGTGTTATCACCATTATTTTCCAGCACTGCCTTAACCCTCTTGGGCATGGAGTTCATCAGAGGTTCACGGGTTGCCACTGGAGTCCTCTTCCACTCCTCCATGACAACATTACGGAGCTGGTGGATGTTAGAGACCTTGCACTCCTCCACCTTCCGTTTGAGGATGCCCCACAGATGCTCAATAGGGTTTAGGTCTGGAGACATGCTTGGCCAGTCCAAAAACCTTTACCCTCAGCTTCTTTAGCAAAGCAGTGGTCGTATTGAAGGTGTGTTTGGGGTCATTATCATGTTGGAATACTGCCCTGCGGCTCAGTCTCCGAAGGGAGGGGATCATGCTCTGCTTCAGTATATCACAGTACATATTGTCATTCATGGTTCCCTCAATGAACTGTAGCTCCCCAGTGCCGGCAGCACTCATGCAGCCCCAAACCATGATACTCCCACCACCAGCGGCGGCTCCTCCATAGAGGGTGCTAGTGCGCCGCCCTCCCCCTGCTGATCCTTCTCAAAAACAAAAATAGAGTGTGCCGGTATATGGCTGCCTGGATTTTTTTGGGAGATTTGCTGTCAGCTGACAGCAATTCCCAAAGCCCATTGGTCAGTCATTAAAGGGTATAGATGTGCCCCAACCAGACGTGCTGGTGCTTGGACTGCACGCATGCATGCCTGTGATCCCACCGACCGAGGGAGAGAGAGCAGACTGACGAGTCTCTCTGAGGTAAGTAATGCAGTGCTGCTGGGCTCTGCAACCTGTCTACTGACAATAACTGTGTACTGGCTGGCGGCAATACCTGAGTACTGACAATACCTGTGTACTGACTGGCGGCAATACCTGTGTGCTGGCAATACCTGTGTACTGGTTGGGGGCAATACCTGTGTACTGGCTGGCGGCAATACCTGTGTACAGGCAATACCTGTGTTCTGGCTGGCAGCAATACCTGTGTTCTGGCTGGCGGCAATACCTGTGCACTGGCAATAACTGTGTACTGGCTGGTGGCAATACCTATGTACTGGCAATACCTGTGTACTGGCTGGCAGCAATACCTGTGTACTGGCAATAACTGTGTACTGGTTTGCTGCAATACCTGTGTACTGACAATACCTGTGTACTGGCTGGCTGCAATACCTGTGTACTGGCTGGCTGCAATACCTGTGTACTGGCTGGCTGCAATACTTGTGTACTGACTGGCTGCATTACCTGTGTACTGGCTGGCTACAATACCTGTGTACTGGCTGGCTACTATACCTGTGTACTGGCTGGCTACAAAACATGTGTACTGGCTGACTACAATACCTGTGTACTGGCTGGCTGCAATACCTGTGTACTGACAATACCTGTGCACTGGCTGGCTACGATACCTGTGTACTGACAATACCTGTCTACTGGCTGGCTGCAATACCTGTGTACTGGCTTGCTGCAATACATGTGTACTGGCTGCATACTGTGTTACTGGCTGCAATATACCCCACCTGTGATGCTGAGCTGTATACTGTATCCTGTGATGCTGAGCTGTGTCCTCCTGACACAATATGTGTAATACAGGGGACGGAGTGGGTGGATTCTATAATGGGTGGGGCTTATGAGAAGTAGGAGGGGTCAAAAAGGAAGGGTGGGGCCTAGCGCCCCCCCCATCCAAAAACTTCACCAGCTGCCACTGCCCACCACCATGCTTGACTGTAGGCAAGACACACTTGTCTTTTTACTCCTCACCTGGATGCTGCCACACACGCTCAAGGTTGTCACCTGATCCCTTTATAATCAAACACATTACATTACATTAATTACACAGGTTCTGAGGCTAATTTAATGCAGATAAGGCACTAAAGTAAGTTTAATTACCACCTTAATCAGCCACAGAAACTGTAATTAATATGTGTTCGATTTTAAAGGGATGGGGTGGCAACCCTACACATTCTTGACACCATCTGAACCAAATAAGTTTATCTTGGTCTACCAGACCACGGGACATGGTTCCAGTAATCCATGTCCTTACTCTGCTTGTCTTCAGCAAACTGTTTGTGGGCTTTCTTGTGCATCATCTTTAGAAGAGGCTTCCTTCTGGAATGACAGCCATTTAGACTAATTTGATGCAGTGTGCGGCATATGGTCTAAGCACTGATAGGCTAACCCCCCAACCCCTTCAACCTCTGCAATGCTGGCAGCACTCATACGTACAAATAAAGACAACCTCTAGATATGAGCATGTGCATTCAACTACTATGGTCAACCATGGTGCGGCCTGTCCTAAGTGGAACCTGTCCTGTTAAACCGCTGTATGGTCTTGGCCACTGTGCTGCAGATCAGTGTTAGGGTCTTGTCAAACTTCTTATAGCCTAGGCCATTTTTATGTAGAGCAACAATTCTTTTCTTCAGATCCTCAGAGGGTTCTTTGCCATGATGAACTTCCAGTGACCAGTATGAGAGAGTGAGAGCGATAACACAAAATTTAACACACCTGCTCCCCATTCACACCTGAGACCTTGTAACACTAACGAGTCACATTACACTGGGGAGGGAAAACAGCTTATTGGGCCCAATTTGGAGATTTTCACTTAGGGATGTACTCATTTTTGTTGCCAGCAGTTTAGACATTAATGGCTGTACATTGAGTTATTTTGAGGGGACAGTAAATTTACACTGTTATACAAGCTGTACACTCACTACTTTACATTGTAGCAAAGTGTAATTTCTTCAGTGTTTTCACATGAAAAGATATAATAAAAGATTTACAAAAATGTGAGGGGTGTACTCACTTTTGTGAGATATTGTATGTACTTGTGGTCATTTATGTTTTCCCACATGCAGATGCTGCTGCACATAGGAAAGTTCTATTTTGAGTTCATTCAATAATTTATTTTAACTGAAGCCCTGGTGAAGAGGGAATGTATTCTGGTCCCTGAAATGTGTTGGCTGTTTTTTTCAGTGTAATCAATAAATTGGACTCTTTTATCATTTGATCTGGTGCTCTTTCCCGAGCTCATCTCTGTCAACCTGCTGTCTATCCCTATGTGCATATTTCTGGCTCTTTCTGCTGCTTCTCCTTTTCCCAGTCTGAGCTGTGATGTTCAGTGGTCTGCCAGAGGCTGATGTCAAATCATATTCAAGTATTTATACTGCTTGCATTTTTAAAAAAATTATGTAATGCTATATTATTGAAAAGTGAGCTGCATTAGACAGTATCTTTTATATCTGTCTGGAGTTTGGCTTTAACCCCTTGTCTATCAATAGACATGCTGGTATTCCAAGGCAGTGGTGAGCTTGTATTGATTTATACAGCCGACTCTCTGCTTTAAAGTGTTTGTTACCCCAGCACTTCATATTCCTGATATGTGCCTGCTATACCACGTACTTGTATGAGAAAGTATCCAGTTCTCTTTATATTGCTTCCTTTATGTGAAATCCCTGGTGTTCCTGCCAGTCCCTCTGCCTTCCTATTAAAAACTGGCCACACTAAGCAGGAGAGCACACTGGGGTCAGTTCTCTAGCTGTGCTGGGAACTCAACCTGCTCTCCTCCAATGATCAGACTTGTCTTAACATGCCCCTGCTGCACAGCCATTCACTGGGAAGCTCAATGTGCTGCTACTTCTCCTATCCTAGCTCTTACGCAGCTGAGAAAAGAGGGAATGAAATCACTTACAAAAAAGGGGGGAAAAGGTATTTTTAATTTTTTTTTATATAGGTCTATACACAAATGTTTTGCCTTTCATTTCAATTTTCAGCTGAATGGATTGTTTTACAAGGCAATCGTTTACAATCACTTTCAGGTAAAAGTGAATACATTTACAGGGTTTCAAAGGTGCCCCCATACAATGGCACCCACTGGGTTTCCCAGGCTGACTTGTTCCTCTGGGGAGATCAGGACCACAGTAAACTGAGCAGAATTAGAGAGAAGGAGATGGCCACACCTGTGACAAAAGAAACACAGAAGCAATATGTATTACATCACTTCTGGGTTCACAGCTACCAAGCATGCGGCTAATGAAGCATGCTCTGTGCTTGATTAGCTGCAGTGGAGGACAGGGGAGACAAGTAATATGTAAATGAGTTCACCCATGTAATGCATCATCACAAATGTCAGAGTGACAGCAATAATTCTAGGACCATAACTTATGGTTATTTCTAAATTGAAAACTGTAAAGGCTTTTAAAGCATCATCATTTTTTGGCTGCCATAGTTTTTGTAATTTCATGGGCACACACATTTTTAAGACGTGACATGTTTAGTATCTATTTCCTGAAAGCAACATTATCTTTTATATTTTGCCAAATAATTATTATATCATGTTTGTTTGCACTAAAACACATTTTAGTGTACTGTGTCCTGAACATACACTATATTGTCAAAAGCATTGGGACACCTGCTTTTACACGCACATGAACTTTAGTGGCATATAAGTCTTAGTCTGTAGGGTTCAATATTGAGTTGGCCCACCCTTTGCAGCTATAACAGCTTCAACTCTTCTGGGAATCCTGTCCACAAGGGTTAGGAGTGTTTTTATAGGAATGTTTTACCATTCTTCCAGAAGCGCATTTGTTGGATGAGAAGGCCTGGCTCACGGTCTCCGCTCAAATTCATCCCAAAGGTGTTCAATCGGGTTATGTCCGGACTCCATCCCAAACTCGCTCATATTATGGACCTTGCTTTGTGCAATGGTCCTAATCATTTGGTGGAGGGGGGATGTGGTGTAGGGTAGTTTTTTAGGGGTTGGACTTGGCCCCTTCCAGTTCCAGTGAAGAGAACTCTTAAGGCATCAGCATACCATTTTGGACAATTTCATGTTACCAACTTTGTGGGAACAGTTTGGAAATGGCCCCTTCCTGTTCAAACATGACTTCGAACCAGTGCACAAATCAAGGTCCATAAAGATATGGCTGAGCGAGTTTGGAGTGGAGGAACTTGACTGACCTGCACAGAGCTCTTACCTCAACCCGCTAGAACACTTTTGGGAAGAATTAGGGCAGAGACTGCAAGCCAGGCCTTCTCGTCCAACATCAGTGCCTAGCCTCACAAATGTGCTTCTGAAAGAATGGCCAAACATTCCCATAGACACTCCTAAACCTTGTGGACAGCCTTCCCAAAAGAGGTGAAGCTATTATAGCTGCAAAGGTGGGCCAACTCAATATTGAACCCGATGAACTAAGACTGGGATGCCATTAAAGTTCAATTGCGTGTAAAAGCAGGCATCCCAATGCTTTTAACAATATAGTATATGTTATGTGATTAATAGGGATCGGCTCTCAGTTCGAGTCGAACAGATGTTGGACTCGAACATCGGGGGTTCGCCGAATCCTGAACATTATGGGGCGATATTTGAACGCCCCATAATGCAGTGAAATTGGTTGGGAAATGCCGCCCGCTGATTGGCCAAAGCATGCATATGACCTGCATGCTTTGGCCAATCACAGCGTGCTCCTCTGCTGTGAGAGCCATGATTGACCAAAGACAGGGTGCTTTTGGCCAATCATTGCTCAGCGGGTCTCAGTCCATGCCCACACTATATAAGGCTTGTACAGTGGCCTGTATGTAGTGTGTGAACTTGAACAGGCAGAGAAACATTTAGCTAGTTTAGCTAGTGGTGTGTAGGCAGTGTAGTATATAGGTCTAGTGTAGAGAGTATATATACAGGCAGTGCAGGCAGTGTAGTATATAGATCTAGTGTAGTCTATATACAGGCAGTGTAAGAATATATACTGTATGTACAATATATAGTTTATATATATATAATACGCTACCTTCAGTGTAGACTATTTCAGTGTATAGTAAATAGAGTCCATTCAGGCAGTGTAAGAATATATATGGACAGTATATAGTATATAAATATATATATATATATATATATATATATATATATATATATATATATATAATACGCTGCTTTCAGGGTAGACTATATCAACAGCTCATTCAGTGTATAGTATACAGAGTCAGTTCACACAGTGTAAGAATATACATGTACAGTATATAGTATACAATATCTCACAAAAGTGAGTACACCCTTCACATTTTTGTAAATATTTTATTCTATCTTTTCATGTGACAACACTAAAGAAATTACACTTTGCTAAAATGTAAAGTAGTCAGTGTACAGCTTGTTTAACGGTGTAAATTTGCTGTCCTCTAAAAATCACTCAACACACAGTCTTAAATCTCTAAACCACTGGCAACAAAAGTACACCCCTAAGTGAAAATGTCCAAATTGAGCCCAAGGTGCCAATATTTTGTGTTGCCACCATTATTTTCCAGCACTGCCTAAACCCTCTGTGGCAGGAAGTTCAACAGAGCTTCACAGGTTGCCACTGGAGTTCTCATCCACTCCTCCATGACGACATCACGGAGCTGTTGAATGTTGGAGACCTTGCGCTTCTCCACCTTCCGTTTCAGGATGCACCCCAGATGCTCAATAGGGTTTAGGTCTGGAGATATGCTTGGCCAGTCCATCACCTTTACCCTCAGCTTCTTTAGCAAGGCAGTGGTTGTCTTGGAGGTGTGTTTGGGGTCGTTATGTTGGAATACTGCCCTGCGGCCCAGTCTCTGAAGGGAGGGCATCATGCTCTGCTTCAGTATGTCACAGTACATGTTGGCATTCATGGTTCCCTCAATGAACTGTAGCTCCCCAGTTCTGGCAGCCCTCATGCAGCCTCAGACCATGACACTCCCACCACCATGCTTGACTGTAGGCAAGACACACTTGTCTTTGTACTCCTCACCTGGTTTCTGCTACACACGCTTGGCACCATCTGAACCAAATAAGTTTATCTTGGTCTCATCAGACCACAGGACATGGTTCCAGTAATCCATGTCTTGTGGTCTGCTTGTCTTCAGCAAACTGTTTATGGGCTTTCTTGTGCATCATCTTTAGATGAGGCTTCCTTCTGGGATTACAGCTATGCAGACCAATTTGATGCAGTGTGTGGCATATGGCCTGAACAGTGACAGGCTGACCCCTCACCCCTTCAACCTCTGCAGCAATGCTGGTAGCGCTCATACATCTATTTCCCAAAGACAACCTCTGAATACGATGCTAAGAACGTGCACTAAACTTCTTTGGTCGACTATGGCAAGGCCTGTTCTGAGTTGAACCTGTCCTGTTAAACCGCTGCATGGTCTTGGCCACCATGCTGCAGCTCAGTTCAGCTCTTGGCAATCTTCTTATAGCCTAGGCCATTTTTATGTACAGCAACATAATAATAAGGGGGCCCCCAGATCCCAACCACCCCATGTGAATAGGTATGGGGTACATTGTACCCCTACCCATTCACCAAAAAAGGAGTGTAGTGTAAAAACAAACAATAGGCAGTTTTTGACAAGTCCTTTATTTTTTATTTTTTATTTTGTAAAATAGCTCTTTCGTCTTTCTTCCTCCATCTTCTCCTGGCCTGGTCCTTCTTCTGGTCTTCTGCTTTTTATTTTAGTCTTCTTGCTTCCTCTCTTCATCTTCAGTCTTCATCTTCATCTTCTTCTTCTTTCACCGCCGCCGCTCTCTCCACTGCTGCAGTCCGGCCCCTGCGTGTCTCCCAGAATGGGCTGTCTTCACAATGATAGTACTTTTAAAACAAGGGGCGGGCCACCCAGTGATGTAACTGAGAGAACCCGCCCCTTCTGACGTCATGCGATGTCAGAGGGGGCGGGTCACCCATTTACATCACTGGGTGGCCCCGCCCCTTCTTATAAAACAACTGTCATTGTGAAGACCACCCATTCTGGGAGACGCGCAGGGGCCGGACTGCAGCAGTGGAGAGAGCGGCGGCGGTGAAAGAAGACGATGAAGATTGAAGACAAAGTGAGGAAGCAAAAAGACTAAAAGAAGAAGCAGAAGACCAGAAGAAGGACCGGGCCAGGAGAAGATGGAGGAAGAAAAAAGAAAGAGCTATTTTACAAAATAAAGGACTTGTCAAAAACTGCCTCTTGTTTTTTTTTACACTACACTCCTTTTTTGGTGAATGGGTAGGGGTACAATGTACCCCAAACCTGTTCACATAGGGGGGGGCGGGATCTGGGGGTCCCTTTATTAAAGGGGCTTCCAGATTCTGATAAGCCCCCTTCCCGCAGACCCCCACAAGCACCGGCCTGGCTTGTGGGGAAGAGGCTCTTGTCCCCATCAACATGGGGACAAGGTGCTTTGAGGTGGAGGGACAGAGCCCCCCTCTCCCAAAGCACCCATACTCCCCATGTTGAGGGCATGTAGCTGGGTATGGTTCAAGAGGGGCGGGCACTCGCTCACCCCCCCCCCCCATCCTAACCGGCCAGGGCTGCATGCTCGGATAAGGGTCTGGTTTGGATATTAGGGGGAACCCCACATCAATTTTTTTTAAATTTGGCGCAGGTTTTCCCTTAATATCCAAACCAAACCCGAAGAGCCTGGTTTGGACTGAGGGGGACCCCCACGCTCGTTTTTTCAGCGATTTCTTTGTATAGTACCGGGAACCGACAAAACATTACAGTCGCAATTTTAAATGACAATTTTTCCTATGGAAATGTCATTTTGCTCTGGCTATGTTCTACACCTTACAGAGATGCGCCCTTTTACACTCAGACTAAGGACACCTCCCAGGCAAAATATTTAAAGGAATATTTCATTTTTTTTTCACTTTAAGCATTATTAAAATCACTGCTCCTGAAAAAACAATCGATTTAAAACCTTTTTTTTTTCATTGATACATGTCCCCTAGGGCAGAACCCGGGTCCCCATACACTTTTTAGGGCAATAACATTGCATATAAGCCTTTAAAATGAGCACTTTTGATTTTTCATGTTCGAGTCCCATAGACTTTAATGGTGTTTGGATGTTCACCCTGAACTTTTTGTCTGTTCGCATGTTCTGGTGCAAACCGAACCGGGGGGGTGTTCAGCCTATCCGTATATATTACGCTGCCTTCAGTGTAGACTATATATACAGCTCAATCAGTGTATAGTATATAAAGTCAGTTCAGACAGTGTAAGAAATAACAATATATATATATATATATACAGTATAGGTATACTGCACCTGTTTGCCTGGAGCATGTCATTAGAATTTTTGAAATACATTACAACAAATTCCTTGTAATAGGAATAAAAGTGACCCATTTTTTTAAAAAAATGGACAGTGTAAAAATAAAAAATAACAAGTAAAATAAATAAGAAAAACTAAATAAAAAATGTAAAGTGCCCCATCCCGCTGAGCTCACGTGCAGAAGCGAATGAATACGTAAGTCCCATCCGCATATTAAAACGATGTTCAGACCACACATGTGAGATATCGCCGCGATCGTTAGAGCAAGTGCAATAATTCTAGCACTAGACCTCCTCTGTAACTCATAACGCGTAACCTGTAGAAATTTTTAAATTTCGCCGATGGAGATTTTTAACCACTTAAGGACCGGAAGGATTTCCAGCTTTAGGACCGGAGCCCTTTTTGCGATTCGGCGATGCGTCGCTTTAGCTGACAATTGCGCGGTCGTGCGACGTTGTACCCAAACGAAATTTGCGTCCTTTTTTTCCCACAAATAGAGCTTTCTTTTGGTGGTATTTGATCCCCTCGGTTAGTTATTTGCGGCTAACGCTAAAAAAAAATAGCGTTTATACTACTTCTTATATTTAGCCGGTTTTTGCCACTTTTTTTTACAAAAAAATATAAAAAAAAAACCTAAACATAAAATCGTTTTTCATTCTTTAAACACAAAAAAACGTTTTAACAGCGAGAAGAAAACAAATATCGCCGCTAGTCTTTACTGCGTCTCCCCTAGTTTATGGTGGTTTTCTTTCGAGATAAACACCCTTTTTTTCCTGCGTTTAAAGCAAACCCATGTTGCAGCGTGCTGGCGCGTTAACAGTCGATTTCGCTGCGTAGCGGCTTAGCGTTTTTCCCGAGGCCAGGATTTCGACCTTTAGG
>BLSH010005937.1:263132-275129 GCA_018402905.1 Glandirana rugosa | reverse complement strand
ATAATATATATATAATATGATAATATACATGTAAATAAAGGTGCTATTTCAGTAGGCCAAAGGCACCTTCATCCCGAAAAAATATTAAATAATTTGAGAAGAAAATGGGATTTTTATGGTGCCAACATATTCAAAAACAACATAATTTTTATACATAATTTTTTTTTTTTTTGTCTTAAAAAACTTTTCTATATATTTTATTTTTTATATGTTATAATAAAAATTATGTATAAAAATTATGTTGTTTTTGAATATGTTGGCACCATAAAAATCCCATTTTCTTCTTAAATTATTTAATATAATAATATACACTTATTTGGGTTATTTTTATCAAAGATAGGTAGCAGTATAGGTTTTGGCCCACATTTATTAACAAAAATTACTTATTTGCAAAATTTTATCACAAACGTTAAAAAAAAGTGTTCTTTTTTCACAATTTTTTCACTTTTTTCACTTATGTCGCAAAAAATAAAAACCCAGAGGTTCTTAAATACCACCAAAAGAAAGCTCTATTTGTGTGAAAAAAATGATAAAAATTTTGTTTGGGTGCAGTGTAGCATGAGAGAGTAATTATCATTCAAAGTGTGAGAGCGCTGAAAGCTGAAAATTAATCTGGGCAGGAAGGGGGTATAAACATCCTGTATTGAAGTGGTTAAGGGGAACCCGTGCCAAAATTTAAAAAAAAATGATGTGGGGTCCCCCCCAAAATCCAAACCAGGCCCTTCAGGTCTGGTATGGATTTTAAAAGGAACCCCGTGCCAAAATTTTTTTAAAAAATTGTGTAGGGTTCCCCCCAAAGTCCGTACCAGGCCCTTCAGGTCTGGTATGGATTTTAAGGGGAACCCCGTGCCAGTTTTTTTTAAAAATGGCATAGGGGTCCCCCAAAATCCAAACCAGACCCGTATCCAAGCACACAGCCCTGGCATGGCATGAGGGGTGGGGACGAGCAAGGCCCCCCCTCAAAACCATACCAGGCCTCATGCCCTCAACATGGGGAAGGTGCTTTGAGGTCCCTCCCAAAGCACCTTGTCCACATGTTGATGGGGAGAAGGGCCTCATCCCCACAACCCTGGCTGGTGGTTGTGGGGCTTATCGGAATCTGGAACCCCCCTTCATAAGGGGGCCCCCAGATCCCAACCCCCCCATGTGAATGAGTATGGGGTACATTGTACCCCTACCCATTCACCAAAAAAGGAGTGTAGTAGGTTTACAAAAAACAGTAGACGGTTTTTGACAAGTCCTTTATTGCAGAATAGCTCTTTTTCTTACTTTCTTCTTTCTTCCTCCAGTCTTCCTCCATCTTCTCCTGCCCCACTCCTTCTTCTGGTCTTGTGCTTCTTCTTTCGGTTTTCTTCCTTCCTCTCGTCGTCTTCTTCTTCTTTCACCGATCCTGCTGCCGCTGCCATGCCATCCAGAGGTGACTCCCAGAAGTGGATCTGGGGCCCCCTTATTAAAAGGGGGCTTCCAGATCCCGATAAGCCCTCCGCCTGCAGACCCCCAAAACCACCGGCCAGGGTTGTGGGGGTGAAGCCCTTTTCCCCATCAACATGTGGACAAGGTGCTTTGGGGACCCCAAAGCACCCTCCCTGTGTTGAGGGTATGTGGCCTGGGATGGTTCGGAGGGGGGGGGCTCGCTCATCCCCACCCCCTCCTGCCATGCCAGGGCTGCATACTCAGATGAAGGGCATGGCACAGACTTTGGGGAGGAATGCTACACTTTATTTTTTTTTTTTGGAGCGGGGTTCCCCTTAAAATACTTACCAGACCTGAAGGGCCTGGTACGGACTTTGGGGAGGACCCCAACGCAATTATTTTTTAAAATTTCAGCACAGGATTCTCCTTAAAATCCACACCAGACCCGAAGGGCCTGGTATGGACTGGAGGGGGGCGGACCCCAATGCAATGCTTTTTCAGTGAGTTTATCTATATTGCTGGGAACCGGCAATGTATTACAGCCAAAAGCAATTTTAAATGACAATTTTTCCTTTACAAATGTCATTTTGCAGTGGCACTGTTCTAAACATCACACGGATGCGCCACTTTACAGGCATACTGAGAGAACCCCCCAGGCACGATATTTAAAGGTATATTTCAATTTTATTTTTTTACTTTAATCATTATTAAAATCACTGCTCCTGAAAAAACGATTGATTTAAAAACCTTTTTTTTTGCATTGATACATGTCCCCTAGGGCAGTACCCAGATCCCCATTTATGGCAACATCTTGCATATAAGCCTTTAAAATGAGCACTTTTGATTTTTTTCATGTTCGAGTCGCATATTCGCACACATTTTTTGCCTGTTCGCAAGTTCTGGTGCGAACTGAACCGGCGGGTATTCGGGCCATCCCTAGTGATTAATAAACAGTTGCACAAACATGCAACATAAAAAATTGCAACTACTGTCATTTTATTCTACATGGCCTCTGCTTTCAGAAAATAAATAACTGTTTGAAAGTTTAGGATAATTTCTATAACAAATGCCGATGCAAGTTATAAAAAATTGTCCCGGTAGACAAGTGGTTAAACTTGTAGTTTTGCATGAGTTTGAAACAAATCAAACCTTACTATAATGTTCCACAATATTCACATAATAGCAACCTGTGCCCAGTCCTTATAAGGTTCATTTGAAATGGTGTCTTTTATTAAAGTGTAAATGTCATTAGTTATGTATTTAACATAGTGTTTATTACTACTGGAGTGTAGATACTTTAACCACTTCAGCCCTGGAAGGATTTACCCCCTTTCTGACCAGAGTACTTTTTTCAATAGGGCACTGCATCGCTTTAACTGACAATTGCGTGGTCGTGCGAAGCCTGTACCCAAACAAAATTGCTGTCCTTTTTTTCCTACAAATAGAGCTTTATTTTGGTAGTATTTGATCACCTCTGTGTTTTTTCTTTTTTGTGCTATAGACAAAAAAAAGAGCTACAATTTTGAAAAAAAACAATATTTTTTACTTTTTGCTATAATACGTTTCCAAAAAAAAAAAAATATTTTTTTCCTCAATTTAGGCCGATTTGTATTCTTCTACATATTTTTGGTAAAAAAAAATCGCAATAGGAGTATATTGATTGGGTTGCGCAAAAGTTATTGCATCTACAAACTATGGGAATAGATCCCTCACTGTGTTCTGTGTGGGAGCTGGGCTGGCTGGGGCATGACAGATCTCCGTTCTGCCTCTGTAACAGGTGATCGCAGGTCACTGGTGGACATCGAGTCCGCCCGACCAGTGGGCACGCCCACTGAGCGTTCAGCAGCCACACCACTGGCGGTGCGTGCTCACCCACAAATTGTGCATGCACGGCCGACATACAATGATGCCGGTTTGCGCAGCCGAGCCAAGCTACCACCGTACAACTATTGCGGCTGGTTGGCAACTGGTTAATTCATAAAGAGTGTCGTAGACACCCTTTGGAATTTTGTCAGGGCGTAACTTGCAATCTAAGGTAGCAACCTAGCAGTATGTCTATGGAGTGTGTATCTTCAGTTCATGACGTTGGCATCCAGACAGGGATTTGAACCAGGGACCCCAGTGCTGCACGACAACAGTGCTGATAGCTAAGCCACTGTGCTGCCTGTTGTGCATGATCACATAGATAATGCCAAGGCACTGGTCACTTTGTCTCTCCAAATGCAAAGGATAACCTTTTAAGCAGAAATACTAATTTGCTGTTTCTGAATGTCTGTACACCAAGGGCAGAGACCACATTACTAATTTTGAAGTCCTAATCATGTAGCAATGTACCCCATGGGTCAGGAATTACCCTTTCATGAAAAGGATACGTAGCACCCTGGTGTTAGGCAGAGTTGCTATCAAATTTAGTCTGCTAGGTGGTAACTAACCTGGCTGATTGTTAGGGGGATCCACTGACTTTCCCTAACTCTGGATTTGACACGCCTCTCTCTTCTGTCACTAGGTGGCATTGTTGCCTGTGACATTAGAATGAGAAGAGCATAGTGAATTCAGACTAGGTTGTTTCAGTCAATTGGCAGGGGTTTTATTTGGCTCCTTTGCATACTGGGAGAGCCTATTTATTCGGTAGGAGTCAGGTGATCGGGGTTCTATGCTACCTGGACGGCTGTCTGGGTGAACGTGTGTTACAAGGCTCCAGGTTGCTAGGTCAGAAGCCTGAGGCCTATCCCGGGAGCAACTGGCTGCTAGGCTGTCTGAGCCCTATCCAGGTTTGAGAGAAGCAGCGCGGGGTTGGGGCTTTCGGATGGAAGTCCAACCAAATTGCAGAGGCTCAGCTCGAGGGGAGCCTGATCGTTACCGTGGTTCAGCCAGACGGGGAACCGAGTGCTGCCAGAAGTGAAGGAGAAGCAGTTGCCACATGGGACGACCACTCCTGTTACCAGAGGCAAGTGAGGAACGAGGTCAGAGATAAAGGGGACATAGTCGCCATTAAGGGATACCTACTCCTGTTATCAGAGGCCAGTTCATGGAAGTCTAAAGAAGTACCAGAGCAGCCTTATTCACTAGCCGGGCACGGTGAACAAGTGGGAAAGCTTCAGCAGAGTGCCAAGCCAGGGACCCAGCATGTTAGCAGGGGTGACGCTTGAGGAATATACAGTGGGTTAGCTATGCAAGAGCTCAGGGGATCCAGTGATGTCTGGGATCTTGAAGTCTAGTTAGAGACCGGGAGCTCAGTGAGTGAAGATCTACAGTAGGATACTGTGAGATGCGAGAGAAGATCTATAACGGGTTACTGTGAGTTACATGTACAGATTTCTATTGACTGTTCAGTTGCCATAGGAAACAACAGTTCTGCAAATACAGTTGCTGCAACCAGCTTAAAGGCATCCTACCTGTATAGCTGTCTGCCTATTATTTTTGTCTCGGAGTCTACCAATTGCTATTGCATCTGTCTATGGGGTGTCCTGGCCCTAACCCTCTCTCCACCAGTTCTGTTTAACCACTTAAGGACCGGAAGAATTTCCCACTGTAGGATCAGGGCACTTTTTTGCGATTCGGCACTGCGTAGCTTTAACTGACAATTGCGCGGTCCTGCGAGGTTGTACCCAAACAAAATTGACGCCATTTTTTCCCACAAATAGAGCTTTCTTTTGGTGGTATTTGATCACCTCTGTGTCACTTCTGATCACCGCTATTAACAAAAAAAAGAGCGACAATTTCGAAAAAAAAACAATATTTTTTACGTTTTGCTATAATACAAATAAAAATATATATATATATAAAAAAACGAATTTATTCATCAGTTTTGGCCAATATGTATTCCTCATATTTGTGGTAAAAAAAAATTGCGATCTGCGTTTATTGATTGGTTTGCGCAAAAGTTGCCGCATTTGCATACCATGAGAATTCATTTATGGCGTTTTTACTACTTTTTTTTTACTGGCGGCGATCTGCGATTTTTATCGGGACTGTGATATTGCAGCGGACATGTTGGGCATTTTTGACACTTTTTTGGGACCAATGACATTTATACAGCGATCAGAAATTTAAATATCCACCGATTACTGTATACAGTAAATGTCATTGGCAGTGAATGGGTTAACCTGCAGGGGGCAATCTAGGGGTTGTCTGTGTTCCCTAGGCATGTTCTAAGAGATAAGGCATAAAAGATGTATGATACCAGTGACAGGGATCAGTAGATCTCTTACATGCCGCCTGACAGAACGGGGAACCGCCATGTTTACATCGGCGGTTTCCCCCTATTTCTTCTCTGCCAGGCAATCGCGAGTAACCGGCGGACATCGAATTCGCCGGACCCACGGCCAAACTGCTGCAGAGTGTGTGGCAAAAGAGCACTCCCACCCGCTAGTCGCGCACGATCGAGCTGCCGTTTATAGACGGCGATTCGTGCTACAGCGCCACTCTGTATGTATGTGAGCCAGTCCGAAACTGGTTAAGAGACAATAAATCTCTTTGTTCTTGCATTCCAAAAAGTGACTGGCGCCCATGTTTCCTACACCCACCATGCCTAGTAACCCATACTGTGAAGAAGGATGTCAGCTCTCCCTAACTCTGGAGGTCACCATTAGGCCTTTAGAGGTTGGGGACACTGCTACAGATACATTATTGTGTAGCCAGGAACTTGATATTTACATTTCCTGCAATCATGAGACGTTTTGGTGTTAATTATAAAGCACCTGTTATCCTCTAGTGTTCCAGTTGGGCTGACCTGTGACTTTGGTAATTGGAAAAGAGCAAGGCATCTTAGGACATGTAGTTTGGTTTGCAAGGATTCGCCCTCTGGCTGTATTGGGTGAAACTACAACTACCAGCGGGCGGATGGAGGAAAAGAGCTTCCTGGGAGAGACTATAAGAATCTAGGCTTTGGGCCTGTCTTGCTCTCTCAGAACCGGCATGGATCCGTGTGCAGGGAACCTGTTGCTGGAAGCTGCAGCGGTTGCAGCCTGCTTTTACAGATTTATCCTTCAGATATCTGGAGGGACATCAGAAGACAGTGTAATTACCCTGTTCTGCAACAGCCAGAAGGCCGTTCATGTTCCATCCACCCTGCAGGGGTGTCAGATCCATGTGAGCCATGGTGTGGTGCGGTGGAGGCCGGAGATCATCCCTTGAGCCATATACTGGAGAGATCATCATCATCATCATCATCATCATCTTCACCTACAACAACCTTATCGTCATCTACATCCTTTGTTCCAGTATGGTGAGCAGGTGAAAGCCCAGATTAACAGACACTGTGTATAGACAGTGTAGCGCCCTCTACAGTAGGTAGGTGCTAAGTGTCAGGTTTTTGTTGACAGAGCAGATAAACTTAGTCAAGGCCTGACTGGAAGTAGTTTTGATTCTGGGTCAGGGAGTGGCCTAGGGATTGACTGTAGGTAGTGACACCCCTTGGTAACCCCTCCTTTCTGAATCAGAAAGTTCTGGAAGAAAGGGTGGGGAAGAGGAGATTAAGCTTCCTGAGGTATGTTAAGGAGCTCTGTCAAATCCCCAACCTGGATTGGCAGGGGGCAGGCCTCCTTAAATACCTGGGGTCAGCCCAGTCTGGGAGGGGAGTTTGGGTGGACGTTCTGGAGATGGAATTGTGTGGAGGCTGTCGAGGCCTAGAGGGAGCTCCTAGTCTGGGGGGGGGTGACCTCGGGCTAGGAGAGCTTGGGTGCGGCCAGGAGGAGAGAGTGAGATTCTGGAGGAGAAGCACAAGGGAGAGCGGTAGAGTACAGCGGTAGAGAGCACTCTCGGAGAGATATCCAGGAGAGGAGCTACAAGTGACAGATGTGCGTGAGTGATGCACTCCCAGATAAGCTGAAAGAGGTACACCGGAGCAGAATATGGTGAGAGACAGTCTGAGAAGGGTACAGGAGCCAGTTGGGACTGTGGTGTTACCATGGCAGTGGAGAGGACTGTTGCAGCCAGGAGAGCTGGCAGGGCCTGGAAGAGGATGGGCTGGGAACAGTAGTCCATCAGACTAGTTAGCACATATGTACTTTGCTACACTATGGAGGCCCTGTGGTCGCTGCCTGTAACGGGCGGTTCGGAGGTCGTACTAATACTACAGCAGGCCTCACCATGTGCTAGCTAGGACGGAACCAAGTCTGTGCAGTAGAGAGGAAGGAGTTTATTATGCAGCAAGTGTTTGTGCTGGAGTGAAGAAGGAGAAGTGTATATACTGAGATGTATATAGAGGTCTCATAAAAGAACTGTTGATCCGTGGGCATCCCATAATCACCCCTACCCTATTCAAGTTCTATCCCCTAGCAAAAACACAAAAACAAAGTACCAGCCTGTTCTGTGACTCTGGATGTGAGGAAAAAGTGTGACTGAGGGCAGTGTGATCAGGTGAACCACAACATTCAACAACCCACAAGGGGGCAATGGCTACAACAGCATTGTTTCTTTACATTTGCTATTATCTTCAATGCAAAGATCTGCTTGCACACTGAGTTTGGACACTGTACACAGACATCCATGCTATCCGTTAGTCGGCTGCTACTTGTAGTTACACAGAGTTAAACCTTGCTAGGTCATTGATCACTGTGAAGTTTTATACAGTCTACTTTGCTAAAAGAGTGCTGTTCTTTGATCATAATTCATCCTATTGGATTAGCTATTTATCCCATCAGCCAAGCCTCCTTGCATATAATTAAAATAACAGAAAGCTAGCGGAAGATCTTTTGAATTGACAAGCAGTAACTGTGGACTACTTCTACTTCTCTTCCCACCTAGGAGTACATCACTTTGTTGAAGTTACCAAGGCTGCATTTCACCGAAGAACTTTCTTTAAGAGCAGGTTGAATAATGCTATAGTTAAGGCCACTTTCACACTGAGGTGCTTTACAGGCGGTTTTTAGCTAAAAATAATGCCTGTAATGCGCCTTAAACCCCCCCCAATCCACCCCAATGTGAAAGCCGGAGTGCTTTCACACTGGGGCGGTGCGCTTGCAGGACAAGCAGCAGCGGCAGCACTTTTAACCCCTTTTTAAACCCTTGGGGGGGTTAAAAGCACACCGCTGTCGCCCGAATAGTGACACCATAGCACCGCTATAACAGCGGTAAAGTGCTGCTACACTAGCTATGTTTTACCGCTGACGCTCTGGCGGCCTCAGTGTGAAAGTGGCCTTACTGTTTGCTGGAGTTGTACTTGTTTACCTTTACATTGCTGTTCTTATGTGAGTGAGCAGTAGAGAGTGGTCTGACTAGCAGGAGTCATTCCTCTACTCTCCTGTGTCCCACTTTTATATTGATTGGTATATGCATTTGTTGGGTCTATGAAAATTAGCATACATTAAGTGATATTTTTTACTAAAGTGTAACAGTTATTCTTTTACCAATAATACCTGGTGTGAGTAAACCCGCTCTTTTGGGTTAAAGTTCAAGTTTAGGGGTCCGTTTATAAAGCAGTGGAAAAAATCCACTGCTCCATTCTCCGGCATTCACAGAGTACATCGTTCTCCTCTGGGGGCCAGTTTATGAAGCAGTGTAGATCGCTTCACCTTTTGTGAAGTGAAGCGATCTACAAATGTTTACAACAGTGGAGATCGCCCCCTAAAACTGGAATCTCATGAGACCTAGCGAGATTACAGTGCCAGAAAATCACCAAAACCCTGAGATGTCAGTTTATTAAGCAGTGATAAATTATCACTGCTCACTAACGGACATATAATTAGTCCCCCTACACTATGTATGTATATATAAACACACACACACATTAAGTATACATATATACAGTGGGTACGGAAAGTATTCAGACCCCCTTAAATTTTTCACTCTTTGTTATATTGCAGCCATTTGCTAAAATCATTTAAGTTCATTTTTTTCCCTCATTAATGTACACACAGCACCCCAGATTGACAGAAAAACACAGAATTGTTGACATTTTTGCAGATTCATTAAAAAAGAAAAACTGAAATATCACATGGTCCTAAGTATTCAGACCCTTTGCTCAGTATTTAGTAGAAGCACCCTTTTGATCTAATACAGCCATGAGTCTTTTTGGGAAAGATGCAACAAGTTTTTCACACCTGGATTTGGGGATCCTCTGCCATTCCTCCTTGCAGATCCTCTCCAGTCCTGTCAGGTTGGATGGTAAACGTTGGTGGACAGCCATTTTTAGGTCTCTCCAGAGATGCTCAATTGGGTTTAAATCAGGGCTCTGGCTGGGCCATTCAAGAACAGTCACGGAGTTGTTGTGAAGCCACCCCTTTGTTATTTTAGCTGTGTGCTTAGGGTCGTTGTCTTGTTGGAAAGTAAACCTTCGGCCCAGTCTGAGGTTCTGAGCACTCTGGAGAAGGATTTCATCCAGGATATCCCTGTACTTGGCCGCATTCATCTTTCCCTCAATTGCAACCAGTTGTCCTGTCCCTGCAGCTGAAAAACCTTCCCACAGCATGATGCTGCCACCACCATGCTTCACTGTTGGGACTGTATTGGACAGGTGATGAGCAGTGCCTGGTTTTCTCCACACATACCACTTAGAATTAAGGCCAAAAAGTTTCTCATCAGACCAGAGAATCTTATTTCTCACCATCTTGGAGTCTTTCAGGTGTTTTTTAGCAAAATTTATGCAGGCTTTCATGTGTCTTGCACTGAGGAGAGGCTTCCGTCGGGCCACTCTGCCATAAAGCCCCGACTGGTGGAGGGCTGCAGTGATGGTTGACTTTCTACAACTTTCTCCCATCTCCCGACTGCATCTCTGGAGCTCAGCCACAGTGATCTTTGGGTTCTCCTTTACCTTTCTCAACAAGGCTCTTCTTCCCGATAGCTCAGGTTGGCCGGACGTCCAGCTCTAGGAAGGGTTCTGGTCGTCCCAAACATCTTCCATTTAAGGATTATGGAGGCCACTGTGCTCTTAGGAACCTTAAGTGCAGCAGAAATGTTTTTGTAACCTTGGCCAGATCTGTGCCTTGCCACAATTCTGTCTCTGAGCTCTTCAGGCAGTTCCTTTGACCTCTTGATTCTCATTTGCTCTGACATGCACTGTGAGCTGTAAGGTCTTATATAGACAGGTGTGTGGCTTTCCTAATCAAGTCCAATCAGTGTACTCAAACACAGCTGGACTCAAATGAAGGTGTAGAACCATCTCAAGGATGATCAGAAGAAATGGACAGCACCTGAGTTAAATATATGAGTGTAACAGCAAAGGGTATGAATACTTAGGACCATGTGATATTTCAGTTTTTCTTTTTTTAATAAATCTGCAAAAATGTCAACAATTCTGTGTTTTTCTGTCAATATGGGGTGCTGTGTCTACATTAATGAGGAAAATAAATGAACTTAAATGATTTTAGCAAATGGCTGCAATATAACAAAGAGTGAAAAATTGAAGGGGGTCTGAAGACTTTGCGTACCCACTTTGTATATATATATATATATATATATATATATATATATATATATATATATATCTGTCACATATACACGGCAGGGGGACATGGTTACCATGTTGGGGGGGTCTGACCGAGGAAGAAGGAGGTCAGTAATCTTCCTCCTTCCCCTGGGATTCTCTCTTCACTCCCCGATTCACCAGCTCTGAGCTGGTGGATCGGGGAGAGTGAATTCTGGGACTGATCTCTAGTGAAGTGCGGGGATCGCAGCTTCATAAACTGGCTGTTTCTGTGTCTGTCAGTTACAGCTTCTCCATGTGTGGAGATCATCTCCCCCGATTATCTAAGCTTCATAAACCAAAAATGAACTGTGAGCAGCGGTGATCCTTGGGATCACCGCTGTTCACATTTTCATAAACGGACACCAAATTCTTTGAGTCTTTCCTTGATACATCCTTTGAGTAGACATTACTGATTCAACTCCGTTTGGTGTACCTCATTACTGCCGTCATTATTTAAAGGAAAACCAAAAAAATGCTTGAATCCAGTGTGTCAGAGGTGACAGAGGACCCACAAGGTCAGGGAAACCAGAGGGGTATTAATACTTCTTGCAACCCTAAAGAGGGCAGTGCTACATTTGGTTACTTCATTACAAATACATAATATCAATTAGGCTAAGAGACTTGGTTTACAACCCTTTAACACAAGGAAATGCAGCTTTATGTTAGTCTTGTTACTCTCACTTAGAGTTGAGCGAACACCTGGATGTTCGGGTTCGGCAGGTCCGGCCGAACTTCACGAAAAAGTTTGGGTTCGGTACCGAACTTGACCCGAACTTGACCCCAGACCCCGAACCCCATTGAAGTCAATGGGGACCCGAACTTTTCGGCACAAAAATGGCTGTAAAAAAGTCCTGGCAAGTGCTAGAGGGCTGCAAAAGGAAGTAAAATGGGGGTAAGAGTAGGACAAGTGCCCTACAAAAAAATGGGGATAGGGAAAATAACTTAAAATCAAATAAAAATGGGAAGGGGGGGTGGATGTGGAGTAGGAGCCTAGAGGTTGACTAGGCCGTGACCGTGGCAGTGTAGTTGATGATTTTAGAACAATAATCTGTCCCTTACAGCGACAGAAGGAACCTGACCCTATAGGAGTAGGCGATGATTTTAGAACAATAATCTGTCCTTTACAGGACCAGCAGGAGTTTGAAAAAGCACTTCAAGCCGGCCTGGACGGCTTGGGC
>BLSH010005937.1:239653-262443 GCA_018402905.1 Glandirana rugosa | reverse complement strand
AAAGCAGTAGTAGTAGTAATCTCTACCTAGTCCACAATCAGATCGTTCTGTAATGCAGGATGAGATCTGCAATCTGTCCCTCAAAGCAGTAGTAGTAGTAATCTCTACCTAGTCCACAATCAGATTGTTCTGTAATGCAGGATGAGATCTGCAATCTGTCCCTCAAAGCAGTAGTAGTAGTAATCTCCACCTAGTCCACAATCAGATTGATGAGATGTTATTATATCTGCAATCTGTCCCTCACAGCGCCGGCAGCATCCTCTCCCTACACTAACCAGAGAGCATGTGACATGCAGCACTAAGTGACTCCAGCTTATAAAGAGGCTGGGTCACATGATGCACTGGCCAATCACAGCCATGCCATTAATAGATGGCCCTGCAGCTATTCAACATGCGTGATCAAATACCCGAACCCAGAACCCGAACCCAAACTTTTTTTCAAATGTTCGGGTCATGGACACCCCAAAGTTCGGTACGGACGGGTACAGTACGGTACGGGTTCGCTAAACTCTACTCTCACTTTAAATCTCATTGGACTGAAAATAACTGTCACAATAATGATCCTTGTCTAGGAGTGCTAGGGTCCTTTTAAACAGGCTGTGCCTGTGAACAAAGCCCCCACTGATTTGAAGCAGAACAGGATAGATGTAAGTTTTGTGACATTCATACCCATTCATTTTTTCCTGCATTTTGACAGCAGACCTTTTTAGACCCATGGAACAGCCAGATGAAAATTTACTGTATGTCTGTCTACATCAGACTACCACCAGTCTGTCACATTTAGCTCTGGAAAAATGGAAAAAGGATGCATGTGGGTGGGTCCCGGAAACGTGACCAAATCACTCCTCCAGGGACCTGCCTGTATCAGGGCTCGCTCAAGCCTAGCACCAGCCATACTCAATCCACAGCCCTCTAGTACTCCATTCTTCTCACACACCTGCACATATAGTGTATTTGAGACATGGTGTGCCCAACGCACACACTAACTATACTCCTAGTCACCCTTGGTAAGACAACCACTCTCACTAGGGACACTTCTTGCACCAGGCCTGATGACTTGCACATGGTTATAAGACAGGGTCTCACTTTCCTATCCACCACCAACCCCTAGCCCGACCAGGTTTGCACACAGTTGGTTACCAGGATACTTGTTCTCCATGTGGGTACCTCATGAGATGTACAGTCTAGCAAAAGCTTAACAGGGTACTATCCCACTTCACAGCAGCAGGGCTACTAAGGATCCACAGCACTTGGTCCAACATGATTTAATTTGCACAGGTTTCATTTAAAGTCCATCAAATCACATCTTCTCAATCATTCATTCAACAGTTCTGTTCAGATGAATATGTACCATGGTGTGCCCAATAGTAGGGATGCCCATCCCTGGGGTATTGTTGGAAAAGAATAGCTTATTAGGTCATCTATCTCTCCCAGTTCATATCTTCCCACTGGCCAAGCTGGTCTCTCTCAGCTATGCTCCCCCTAAGTATGTATATGACCTACCAATAGGAAATGAACTCAATCTCCTTCCTGGAAGAATTTTAAAGGAGTATCTACATTAAAGGGACAACCGTTTGACCACTGCCTATATGCAGTCCCTCAATTTTTATTTTTTCCAGTCCTGGATGGACTCAGAGGTAAGCGTATGTAAATGGACAGAAACTCATTTACATCCGCCTGCCCATGAACTTACAACCAGCTTTCATTCAAATCCGCCTGAAAAACTGCCAGACAGACCTGATCAAAATGCATGTTTGAAATGACCCTTAGCTTTGTGAAATGAACCTAAGTCGTGTTAATTTAATACTGCAAGGCCAATTTATTAATTGTGTAGCAATGCCCCCACCCTCCAGAGGCCTGATGGTGACCTCCAGAGTCCGGGGCAGCTGACATTCTGCCTCAAGGTGAAGGTTACTAGGCATGGTGGGTGTAATTCAAATTGGAAACATAGGCGCCAGTCACTTTTTGAATGCAAAAAGAGATTTGCTGTCTCTTAACAAGAAATGGGGAGAGAGGGTTAGGGCCAGGACACCCTTAGGCAGATGCAAAAGCAATTGGCAGACTCCGTGGACAAAAATAGTAATAGGCAGACAGCTGTACAGGTAGAGGGCCTTTAAGCTGGATGCAGCAAACTGTATTTTGTAGAACTGCTGTCTCATATAGCAACTGAACTTTCAACAAGTCAATATAGATCTGCACACGTAACTCACAGTATCCCGTTGTAGATCTTCTCTCACATCTCACAGTCTCTGTAGATGTTCACTCACTCAGCTCCCTGTCCCTCTTTAGACTTCTGAGACCCCAGCCTTGGTTGGATCCCCCTAAGCTCTTCCACAGCTGACCCGCTGTATACTCCTCAAGCTTCACCCTCGCTAACCCGCTGGGTCCCTGGCTTGGCACTCTGCTGAAGCTTTCCTACTTCTTCACCGTCCCCGGCTAATGAAAAAGGTTGCTCTGGTACTTCTTTGGACCTCCAATACACTGGCCTCTGATAACAGGAGTGGTTGTCCCTTGATGGCAACTGCTTCCCCTTTACCTCTGGCTTTGGTCCTCACTTGCCTCTGGCAACAGGAGTGGTCGTCCCTTATGGCAATAGCTTCTCCTTCGCCTCTGGCGTCAACTTGGTTCCCCCTCCGGCTGAACATCTGCAACTTGGTTGGGCTTCTGACCTGAAACCCCAACCTTGCGCTGCTTCTCACAGTCCTGGATAGGCCTCAGGCCGCCTAACAGCCAGGTGCTCCCATATAGGCCTCAGGCTTCTGGCCTAGTAGCCAGGAGCAATACAACACACATCCACCCAGTCAGCCGTCCAGGTGGCACAGAACCCTGATCACCTGACTCCTCCCAAATAAATAGGCTCTCCCAGCAAGCCATGGGGCCAAAGAGACTTCTACCAATTGGCTGGGACAACCTATCCACTCCTAACCCAAATTCACTATGCCCTTGTCATTCTAATACCACAGGCAATGCCACCTAGTGACAAAAGAGAGGCGCATCAAATTCAGGTTTAGGGCAAAAGTCAGTGGATCACCCTAACAATTAGCCAGGCTAGTTACCACCTAACAGAACTACATTTGTGAACAGCCTTGTTTAGGACCAGGGTGCTACAAGTGCATCAGAACAAAACCTGTTCTTGCAGTCAGACGTTTTGTGCTGCACTCAGAATGATAGAGAGAACCTGACTGGTCATTGGGGGCTGAAAGAATTGTTTTGCCTTTAGACAGTTTATAAACTAGAACCAGTCTTTTACAATATGGAATAAAAGCATAGTAAGTGTTTGTAACAAACAAACTGGATATTGTGATTCCACAGCTGATATTGGGAAGCAGCTCATGACAAGCTTGAGGTTGAGTGGATTTTTTGTGTTGTTTACTCCTTCCCTCTCACATGCAATTTAGACATTAATCTGTAATTGTTGACGTTCAGACATTGTCTGGAAATTGATTTTTCTGAAGAGGTCTCCAGTTATTTTTCCCTTCATATCGGCAAAGTGAGAAAATCTGCAGATGTCTTTGTTTAGACACTTTTTATATTTATTTGAGTCTCAGAAGATGGACAGCATGATCATCGCTAATTACACAATTAAAGTTCTGAAGGTGACAGGCTTCTTCCACCATTATGGACAGGCAGGGTACATGGTGTATCGCTGCACTTAGTTAATGCATGTTCCATTCTACATGGGACTGTCACATACAGTATAGCTATTGCTGGTATCTTTACATATTGATTTGATGCTCTTGTAACTGTAAGAAGTATTCATGTATCTGCTGTATTTGAAATTTTGAATTCCTAATTTTACAAGGAAAATTAATAATACAATATGTTGATTATAGAACAAGTGCGAGGTAGCATGGCAAATCAGCACATATAATCAATCTACCAATTCCTTCCATCAAAGAAAACTACACGCTAAGACAAAAGCAATCAAGATAAATGCCTAGCGCAGGGGTTCTTAATCCATACCACTTGTGGCATATGGAAATCAAATAATGGTGGTATGGGAATGGATCTCAAAATAATTAAAAAATGTTGTTAGATTAGAACCTAATTAATAATCGAATCATTCGATTACTATCACTATTATCAACACAGATCAGCTTGTGGGCCATAATTATTTTGGTTCCCTTTACAACTACTAGTTGAAAAAACATTTTCAGCATTATTGAACCTGAAAAGGAGAAATGGACTTTACGTGTTAAATAACACATTGGTAACATGGTCAGTTACTGTGTCTTGGTTACATATTTAGATTGCACAAAACAACAGGAAAAAAATGTATTTCAGTTGTTCTGTTCCTGGCTATCCATATGTAAAGTAAAACCAAACTATTGGAATCTTTTGAAGTCATGCTGGTACCTAATAGGACTGGTGATAATGATGTTATCAACAGTCTGGCAAAGGGGTTATGGGGATATATTAGATAATCCACTGGGGTTGTGTAATCATAATAAGGTTGAGAACCAATAGCCTAGGGGCATATTTGTGTTATCTCAGTCCATTGGCTGAAGGGTTGTATGGTTGTATGGCCCTAGGGACAGTGAGCCTAAAGACTGGTACACATAGACTGAATATCGGCTGTCGACTGATATCCGTTGGTTCAACAAAAACCGTCCGACATTTGGCCAGTGTGTACAACGGCCTGTCCAACAGAAGTCGGTCTAATGACCAGCTTCTGTGAAATAGGCATGCTGGAAAACCAGCATCCAATTAGCTCTGACAACAGCTAATCAGTGTGTTGTGGCAGAAGAGCAGTCACGCTGTCAGAACACAATAGCACAGCTGGGAAAATCAATGCACTAACACCGCTAAGGCTGACCATACATGGTGCAAATTTCTTTCCTGCAACCACGGGTTGCAGAAAAGAAATTTGCACAATTCCCCCATCAACACAGACAGTGTTGACAGGGGAATCAGCAATTGTCTTCTGCCGGTGGGGGGTGGAGGAAGCTGTCCCTGCCGGGAGAAGACAGTGATTATTGCAGTGGCTATAGCAGCCACTCACGATAATCGCAAGAGAATCCAGCAGGCTGGTTGCACCCAAGTTGATCGATCTAACAACTTGGTACTTTCAGTCTGCCCATTAACGGTTCAAATGAGCAAAAACCGGTCATGATTCGTATGGCCGGCCTTAGTCAGTACTGGGTTGAACGAAAAAAAACTTCTAGTCTGTACATAGCATTAGGGGCTCCAATGTCAGGTGATTGCCATGTGGTGGGAGGCAAACAAACTGAAATGCGGCACAGTGGTGTAGTGGATAGCACTTTTGCCTGGTAGCAAAAGGGTCGATGGTTCAAAACCAGGACTCTACCTGCCTGGAGCTTGCATGTTCTCCATGTGCCTGCGTGGGTTTCCTCCGGGTACTCCGGTTTCCTCCCACACTCCAAAGACATGCTGGTAGGTAAATTGGTTCCTGTCTAAATTTGCCCTACTATATGTATGAATGTAAGTTAGGGACCTTAGAATAGATCGTAAGCTCCTTGAGGGTAGGGACTGATGTGAATGTACAATGTATATGTAAAGCGCTGCGTAAATTGACAGCGCTATATAAGTACCTGAAATTAATAAATATCATGGGCTGTATTTAAAACTTTACTTTGCTTGCCTACCACTGGCTATATATAGTATATTTAGAATGCCTTTTGAAGCTGAAAAATGATGCTGCACAAATCATGCCTGCATTTGAAAAGACAAAGTCTGTACAAGATAAGACCCTTCATTTATCTATTATGTTCTAGTTACACCCAAAATTAAGTTTACTTTCGGAGACCCTGTTGTGTACAATTTTTTTTTATTTTAACTGTGAAAATGTATTTATTTTTATGATGACAAAACACAGAATTATTGGCAATAAACAATTCCATAATAAAATTTCTTATCAGTGCTGGATATAAATTGCATACAATTAAACAAAAGGAAACAAATGGTGAGAAGGTAATAAGGTGATGTCAATGTTTTTGGCAGCTAAATCTCGCTTACCCCAATTGGGCTCAAACTGTAAGCAGAGACTGGTTATCAAGATAATAATGCCAACAAAGAAGAAAGAAATGAATGCTCAATGATATGTTGCACTAAATTCTGAATATTGGTAGCCTGATATTTCAATGTACAAAAATTTTTAAACAATGGACATACAGTAACTGAAAAGAAGGGACAGAATACTTACCTCTCCCACCACTGACATCACTCAGCACTGCTCTAAATGAGAGAACTGCCCTCCTGAAATCCACTGGGACACTTCTAGAGGTGTCAATCCCTGTGGTGCGGTGTGAGTTCTGAGATAGAAACCAGTGAGGACTGCAGGGAACTGTGCCTAGGCATAAAAGTACATTTTCAAATTCCTGTTTAGGCACAATTAACATTTCTACATGTTTCCTTAATATTAAAGTGGAATTCATGTCTACAGTGCCTTGAAAAAGTATTCATACCCCTTGAAATTTCATGTTACAGCCAAAAATGTAAATGTATTTTACTGGGATTTTATGTGATAGACCAACACAAAGTGGCACATAATTGGGAAGTGGAAGGAAAATGATAAATGGTTTTCAACATTTTTTACAAATAAATATGTGAAAAGTGTGGCGTGCATTTGTATTCAGCCCCCCTGAGTCAATACTTTGTAGAACCGCCTTTCACTGCAATTACAGCTGCAAGTATTTTGGGGATGTCTCTACCAGCTTTGCACATCTAGAGAGTGGAATTTTTGCCCATTCTTCCTTGCAAAATAGCTCAAGCTCTGTCAGATTGGATGAAGAGGTGAACAACAAATTTCAAGTCTTGGCACAGATTCTCAACTGGATTTAGGTCTGGACTTTGGGCCATTCTAACAAATGAATATGCTTTGATCTAAACCATTCCATTGTAGCTCTGTCTATATGCTTAGGGTCTTTGTCCTGCTGGAACGTGAACCTCTGCCCCAGTCTCAAGTCTTTTGCAGACTCTATCATGTTTTCTTCTATGATTGCCCTGTATTTGGCTCCATCCATCTTCCCATCAACTCTGACCAGCTTCCTTGTCCCTGTTGAAGAAAAGAATCCCTTCAACATGATGCTGCCACCACCATGTTTCATGGTGGGGGTGGCGTGTTCAGGGTGATGTGCAGTGTTTTTTTCCCGCCACACATAGTGTTTTGCTATTAGGCCAGATTAATTTTGGTCCCATCTGACCAAAGTACCTTCTTCCACATGTTTGCTGTGTCTCCCACATGGCTTCTTGCAAACTGCAAATAGAACTTCTTATGGTTTTCTTTCAACTATTGCTTTCTTCTTGCCACTCTTCCATAAAGGTCTTATTTGTGGAGTGCATGGCTAATAGTTGTCCTATGGCCAGATTCTCCCACCTGAGCTGTGGATCTCTGCAGCTCCTCCAGACTTACCATGGGCCTCTTGGCTGCTTCTCTGATTAACACTCTCCTTGCCCGGCCTGTCAGTTTAGGTGGACCGCCGTGTCTTGGTAGGCTTGCAGCTGTGCCATTCTCTTTCCATTTTCAGATGATGGATTGAACAGTGCTCCGTGAGATGTTCAAAGCTTGGGATACTTTTCTATAACCTAACCCTGCTTTATACTTCTCCACAACTTTATCCCTTACCTGGTCTGATCTGGTGTGTTTCTTGGCCTTCATGATGCTGTTTGTTCACTAATGTTCTCTAACAAACCTCAGAGGTCTTCACAGAACAGCTGTATTTATACTGAGATTAAATTACACACAGGTGGACTCTATTTACTAATTAGGTGACTTCTGAAGGCAATTGGTTCCGCTAGATTTTAGTTAGGGGTATCAGAGTAAAGGGGGCTCACATATTTATTTGTAAAACGGGGTATCCATTGTCGGCTGTCCTTCTCTCCCCTAAAGCTGAGACTGGAAGCCAATCACTTGTCTGGGCCAGAACTCCCTGAGTATAGGTAAGTACAGTATCTCACAAAAGTGAGTACACCCCTCACATTTTTGTAAATATTTTATTCTAACTTTTCATGTGACAACACTGAAGAAATGACACTTTGTTACAATGTAAAGTAGTGAGTGTACAGCTTGTATAACAGTGTAAATTTGCTGTCCCCTCAAAATAACTCCACACACAGCCATTAATGTCTAAACCGCTGGCAACAAAAGTGAGTACACCCCTAAGTGGAAATGTCCAAATTGGGCCCAAAGTGTCAATATTTTGTGTGGCCGCCATTATTTTCCAGCACTGCCTTAACCTTCTTGGGCATGGAGTTCACCAGCACTTCACAGGTTGCCACTGGAGTCCTATTCCACTCCTCCATAACGACATCACGGAGCTGCTGGATGTTAGAGACCTTGCACCCCTCCACCTTCCATTTGAGGATGCCCCATGGATGCTCAATAGGATTTAGGTCTGGAGACATGCTTGGCCAGTCCATCACCTTTACCCTCAGCTTCTTTAGCAAGGCAGTAGTCATCTTGGAGGTGTGTTTGGGGTCGTTATCATGTTGGAATACTGCTCTGCGGCCCAGTCTCCGAAGGGAATGGATCATGCTCTACTTCAGTATGTCACAGTATGTTGGCATTTATGGTTCCCTCACTCATGCAACCCAAACCATGACACTCCCACTCACGTGGTTGCCACCACACACGCTTGACACCATCTGAACCAAATAAGTTTATCTTGGTCTCATCAGACCACAGGACATGGTTCCAGTAATCCATGTCCTTAGTCTGCTTGTTTTTAGCGAACTGTTTGCAGGCTTTCTTGTGCATCATTTCAGAAGAGGCTCCCTTCTGGGACTACAGCCATGCAGACCAATTTGATGCAGTGTGTGGCGTATGGTCTGAGCACTGACAGGCTGACCCCCAACCCCTTCAACCTCTGCAGCAATGCCGGCAGCACTCATGCGTCTATTTCCCAAAGACAACCTCTGGATATGACGCTGAGCACGTGCACTCAACTTCTTTGGTCAACCATGGTGAGGCCTGTTCTGAGTGGAATCTGTCCTGTTAAACCACTGTATGGTCTTGGCCACCGTGCTGCAGCTCAGTTTCAGGGTCTTGGCAATCTTCTTATAGCCTAGGCCATCTTTATGCAGAGCAACATTTCTTTTATTCAGATCCTCAGAGGGTTCTTTGCCATGAGGTGACCAGTATGAGAGAGTGAGAGCGCTAACACTAAATTTAACACACCTGCTCCCCATTCACCTGAGATCTTGTAACACTAACAAGTCACATGACACCAGAGGGAAAATGGCTAATTTATATTGTAAAGCGCTGCGCAAACTGTTGACGCTATATAAATCCTGTATAATAATAATAATTGGGCCCAATTTGGACATTTTCACTTAGGGGGGTACTCAATTTTGTTGCCAGCAGTTTAGACACTAATGGCTGTGTGTTGAGTTATTTTGAGGGGACAGCAAATTTACACTGTTATACAAGCTGTACACTCACTACTTTACATTGTGATAATACAATATTCACAAAGATGTTAGGGGAACACTCACTTTTATGAGATACTGTATAAGCATTGTCCTTGTGCACATTAGAATAGGACTGGGGGCAGATTTAAGATTAGTTAAATATAGATTTGAATTCCACTGCAACTTTTTTGAGTTTGGGTCCACATATAATTTAATCAATTTTGATACAATGTTGTACCATGGATTACATCCATCCCTACAAAAAAAAAAAAAAATTAAAATTTCCAAAACTGCAGCAACAACAAAGAAGGGCACGCTATGTTCTACTATACAGACTCCTGTAGAGATGTTAAAGTTTATAATCGCAGTATTTAAATGTCACTATAATTACAAGAACTGCCTCCAAGTATGGCATTTTACAATCAAAATAAGCCAATTAACACAGAACACATGTAACTATTTAACTGCCTCACTAACTTGTTTATAACAAAAAACATGCAGTGAGCTCTTTATTATCTACATATTTTAAATGCATGTTTTATATCATCCAACAAACAAATTGTAAACTAAACAAGTCCTTCTGATTACATATAAAATGTCAATATAAAAAAAATATTAATATGTAAACAATGTATTAACTAAAAACCAAACTCCAGAAATCTGTCCAAAATGATATATCCTATTCACACCTAATGCATATTTCTTAGTAATATACAAGATATATACAAATAAAGGTACAAAAAAAAATGCTTAAATTAATTGGTAGAAAATGGCAATACTGCTATAAACAATGAGTGATTAGACCAATTATAGCATTTTTTTCATCCCATGAATTCTTACTTTACAAGATGGAAGATTTCTTTTTTTTTTTTTAAGAGTTTTTATTAGTATGGAAATGGGCATAAAGTAACAGCAGCAGTGCTGACAGACGTGCACCACTGTTGCACACATTCAGGCTCGGTTCACACTAATGCATTTTTTTATGCATTTTTCATTTTGCAGAAATGCAGGGAATTTTTTTTAACATGGGTTGCTATGTAACACATTCATATCAATGCATTTTTGAGCCCCTGCGCTTTTTGCTGTGCTTTCTGCGTTTTTTACAGCATTTTTACAGCAATTTTTGTGTTTTTTTTGGGTGGGGGGGGGTTGTTGCTAGGCAGATTTTAAAAAAGCAGAATGCAAATCCCTGCAAAATCGCTGTAAAAATCTGTCAAAAGTCTAATACATGCAAAACGCTGCATTTTGCGGGAAAAGAAGTCCCCGATCCTTTCCAAAAGCGCATAGGTACAAAAATGCATTGATGTGAATGTGTTCCATAGGAATCCAAGTTTAAAAAATTCCCTGTATTTCTGCAAAATGCATCAAAAAAATGCATTCGTGTGAATCGAGCCTAAGTCAACAGTATAGTAAAGACAAGGTCTCTGCAACATAGCATACACAAAAGAAATGTATGACATAGACAATTGGCAAGTTATTAAATTGCTAAAGACAAATTAAATCACAGATTGATTGCAGGAATAAGTGCAAAGTAATATAGGTAAGGCCATGTAAAAAAGCGTGTAATAAAAGTCCAGTCACACATTCAGGCCTGGTTCACACCTATGCATTGTTTAGTGCGTTTTCATTTTTGCAGAAACACACTACAGTCCATGTAACATGGTTTCCTATAGATGTAGTTCACATCTGTGCATTTTATGGAAAGGGCCAAGGATTTTTTTCTGGTTTTTGGTTCCATAGACTTCAACTGATCAAAAATGTGTATTGAAAAACGCAAAATGCACCTGGAATATGCAAACTGCAACCTGCATAGGTGTGAATCAGGCCTTAAGGTGGATGTGGGAATCCTCACTGTATCATTCAGCTGGACAACCCTGCTGTAAGAACACACTGATCAGCACTTCCATCAAGCCTGTTCGTTAGCAGTTAATCAGTAGATTTACTTCTCTCAAACAAGACCGGCCATAGATGGATCGAAATTCAGCCAGTCCCTTCTGCAACAATCACATTTTGATCCATCAATGGCCATCTTAAGGCTACGTTTCCATTACCGCGACCCCAAAGTCACGTGATTTAGAGTGCGACTTTGAGTGCAGCTTTGATCCAACTTTACACTCTCTGGATGATCAAAGTCACATCAAAGCAGTGCAGGCACCTTTTCAATGTCGCTGATTTTGCATAAGTCCCTGAAGTCGCATAGATGGGAACGAATGCCATTGAAATCAATGGGATGTGACTTGTCATGTTACTTTATATGTCCAAAGTCGCAGGACAAGTCGCACTAGTGGAAACGGAGCCTAAGAGTATAATCGGTTGAGAAACTATGAAAACCTAAACCAAAAGTGATGTATGCCGATAAAGGGATATGTGGAACTTAGTAGTGTCTGTTAGACATAAGAGACTACAAATGAGTGTATGGCACTGCAGCTTAAATACATCAGACCTAAACACATAAGTGTTACTGATTAAAATCAATTAGGATCTGTGTCCAATGGACAGCAAACAGAAGATTCCACCTGCCACACACTCCAAATTTCCTTGGGCAACGTCTGTGGTCATCGATCAGTTCCTTATTTGGAACTGTTTTATTAATCCCCCTATTTCCATTGTTGTAAGGTAAGCATCCGAGCGTGGAACAATGCCTTAGCTCTTAGCTTCTTGACAGTAAACAATAGCTCACAGAAAAGATGTGAAGATAAACCACTTCCCACCTGTAGGACGTCATATGACATCCTGGACTTTGAGTTGAGATATTTGAATTATGCCTGCAGCTACAGGAGTCATCCAGATAACTTTCCTTTCAGCTGGTGATTCCTTCACATGTAAAAGCTATCTTAGCAGCTGTTTAGATGTTTGATTACTTTTACAGATGGCAGGAGGGGACGTTAACTCCCCCTCCCGCCGCCCTCTGGTGCTTCTCCGGGCCCGCTCGTGCAATCGGGGAGCCAGAGAATGGTGACAGTGGTTTATCACAGAGCTGGCCGGGGACCAGATGTCTCTATCACCCTCGGAGGCCGGAAGCGACGTCACGTCACTTCCGCAACTGTCAGATGTAAACACTGACTTTTTTTTAACTTGACAGCCTTAGATAGATTTTCTTTTTTAAATCTCAGGCTTTCCAACATAGAGGAGAGATGTGGGGACTTATAGATCCCAGATCTCTCTGTAAAGAGGATCCGCTATGCCATATTCCTATTATTTTGACACATTCCTTATAATAAGAATAAACGTGATCAAAAAATAAAGGGAAAGTGTCAAAATAAAAAAAATAAAAATAAACAATAAAAAAAAAATTTAAGGCGCCTCCGTCCCCTCGTGCATGAAGCGAACGCATACATAGGTCACGTCCGCATATGTAAATGGCGTTCAAACCATACATGTGAGGTATAACGCGAGCGTTGGAACGTGAGCAATAATTCTAGCACAAGACCTCTTCTGCAACTCTAAACTGGTAAACTGTAAACCGGGGAACCCATGACGTCATGCAAAAATGCTATTATTTGCTTGTGGAAAAAGAGCCAGAGGCTTCTTGACACTAAAGCCTCATACACACGGTGCGACGGTCGTACAACAACAATCGTACAACAGCTTGTTGTACCGTTAGTACGTGCGATTACAACAGCTGACGTGCGATGGTCAGAAGTTAGATGAGCAGACTAGAAAACTTTTCTTGTACAACAAGGCGTCGTACAATTGTTGAATTGTGTGTACAGAGAAGTTGGGCCAACAAAGCTATATGTGCAAAACACGTACACTCAGAAGTCAGGAACGCCCAGAAGTGTCCGTTCGTGTAAACCTAAGTTCCTAATTAGCAAATCACATGCACCTGAACTTCCTCTTTACACACTCCTAACACGTCACTACATTCAGCTTGTTGAAGCTTTGTTGTACGATTACTTGACTCATGTCAGTACGCTAGACACAACAGCCAACAGCCGATTTTGGGAAAAAGTTGAACGTGCGGTGTCGTACAATCGTCGCACCGTGTGTACGAGGCTTTAGGGTATACTGGGTTACAGGAGGGTTTATATCTTGCTAACTGAATTGGCTTCAAATAGGTATCATGTACTCTGTGAGTACAAGGCGGGAGAGGGGGGACAACTTACCCCAGACACCCCCCTCTCTACTCCTCACAGCCAAGACCTCACCTCTGTCTACTGACCTTCAATGTTGGGGGTAATTTTTCCTCTGACTATCCACTTAGGGAGCATGCTTCTCAATCACCAAAAATGAAAGAAACAGTCTTCCCCCCATCCACTAATTTGTGGGGGAATACTTTTTTCTGACCATCTACTGTTTATAAATTGGATCCTAACCTGTACTGACCACCAATGTCAGGTGCGTTCTTTTCTCTGACCACCAATGTACAGGAACTGACCCCCAATGTACAGGGGCTGACCCCCAATGTACAGGGCTGACCACTAATGAACAGGGCTGACCATCAATATACAGGGCATTCTTCCCACTACCTACACAGGTTACAAAATTATCCATTCTGGGTTTCAGATATGCCAAGTAGACCACATTCTTTATACTTTTAATTATAGTTATGTTTACAACATATTGATCATTGCTAATGTACCCTGTGCTGTACACATACACTATATTACCAAAAGTAATTTGCATTTTTACACGCATGAACTTTAATGGCATCCCATTCTTAAGCCTCGTACACACGGGTCGACGATCGTACGACCGAACGCCTCAAATCGTATGTTGGCTGTTGTATCTCCTGTACTGATGTGCACTCAACGATCATACAAGCAACGTGCGACCAAGCTGAAAGTAATGACGTGCAACGAGGGTATAATAAGGAAGTGCTGTTATCGTGCACCACCCTTTGGGCTCCTTCATCTAATTTCGTGTTAGTTGAAGTTTGCTGTTTGTTGATTCGCAACTTTCAGATCGTTCTATAGTTCGTTCTTCAGATCGTTCTTTGGATCATTCCTGGCCGTTCGTTCGTTAACTATGTTCCCTTCTAGAGATAGAAATCACGCTATAGTTGGCCTAGGAGTCCTTGTTTGGACCCAAAACCAATGTAGGAGAAGGAGGGAGAGGAGTTGTTGGACCAAAAATTGGTTACTTAACCGTGATCAATTTGGTCATATGGCTTTAGTCAGGGAGTTGCAGGAGAATGATGCTGATGATTTCAGGAATTATCTTCGGATGACGGACCCCTGCTTTAACCACCTCTTGGCATTGGTGTCCCCCTATATCCAGAAGGAGGACACATGCATGCGCCTTGCTATCACCCCTGAGCAAAGGCTCATTGCCACCTTGCGCTACCTGGCGAAGGGAAGAAGCCTCCCGGACCTCAAGTTCACTACAGGCATCTCCCCCCAGGCTTTTGGAGTCATTATTCCGGAGACATGCTCAGCCATCATTCAGGTGCCACAGAAGGACTATATTAAGGTATGTTTCATGTTAATACCACATTTTATGTGTTTACGTTTGATAATATAGTATTTGCCCTTTTTGCCAATACTTAATTGGTAACATTACAATATGCTGTGAATGTCTTCTTTGGCCTCATGCATGCTCTAAGCTTTTTTCACCTCCTTTTTTTCCTCTACACGCCTCCCCAGCATGTTGTCCAGTGTCCATACACACTCAGAGGGCCGCCATCAGGAGGTACAGGCAGTACTGTTGTAAGGGGCCCCAGTGTCTCAAGGGGCCCTTACAACAAAGAAATTAGCAGTGTTTAATATTGGAGTCTATGGGAGGGGGGCATCCAGTTTGGGGAGACCATTCTCCTGAACCCTAGGCAACAAAAATAACAAACTTTGCCCACAAGGAGAGGACCCCCTGGACCACAACTGGTTCAAGTTTGGGACCTGCAGCACCTATGCTTTGGCACAAGGTCTTATTGCAAGCATTGAGTGAGGCTGTGTTGCCTGTGCACTGCTTTTTGAAGCCCTTGGATTTCACACTAGCATGCATTGCACACTTCACTGGGTCATGCTTGGCAGGCTACATCTCGTAAGTGTGACAGGGTGTATCATTCCTACTGGGGCTGCAACATGTGTACACCCCTGGCCAGTGGGCAGATGTGGTGGAATGACCCAGTGTGAAGGCCCTGGGTAAGGTTGGTGGTCAGAAGGGGGGGCAGGTTTAAAGCTGTGTAAGAGGCCCCCAAATTTCTGATGGCTGCCCTGCCCACTCAGCCTGGTAATGCCACAATTATTTATGTCAGATGCAGTTTAGGCGTTCCCCCCTCCCCCTAAACACACACTTTTGCCACATTATTTTTGGCTTTCCAATCAGGCAGAGTGCTTGAGGTGTTCTTATTATGTGAAGCCTAATCCCCATGCTCCAAAAAAGTTACATAATTTAAAACTACTATATCTTCAGAAATGTAATCTCCTATACACACTCTCCATCTTTTGCGGGTGACATTTCCCTATTAATTCCTCAAAACATATAGTGCAAGGACCTGCTTGATTTGCTACTAATTTGACCTCATGTGATCTCTTTTGCTTGAATATTGTTAGAAAAGTGTAATTAGCAAAGTATATTTTCTGTAGATTGTGCTTCTCCCATGTCTTACATCTTGACTGTGCTGGAAATGGATTTGTATGTTGAAAAACATTTTAATGTTTGTTGGCAAAGTATAATTTTTTTTTTCTATCCACAGTTTCCTTCCAATCCCCAGCAGTGACAGGAAGTTGCTGCTCAGTTTATGCAGCAATGGGATTTTCCCAACTGCAGGGGTGCCATTGATGGTAATCATGTTTGGATTGTACCACCACCCAACTCGGGCTCCTATTATTTCAATTACAAGGGGTTTTTCAGCATTGTGATGCTTGCCATAGTGTCTGCGAACTATGAGTTCTTGTACCTAGACGTGGGGATAAATGGCCGCAACTCCGATGGAGGAGTCATCATGCAGACAGAGTTTTATAAGCGGCTTCAGAATGGCACCCTGAACTTGCCACCTGCAGACCAAAACGTGGAGTGTCTGAACTTTGTGTTTGTTGCAGATGAGGCGTTTGGGCTTGGTGAGCACAAAAACCAGCCCAATTGCAAGAAGAATTGCCTTAAAATTTAGCAAGCATGTCCCCAAACATCCATCAGTCGCCGTTGTAGGTTCTGCACTGCCCTCTGGAGTTCCTGTGCTGCCCTTTGTATGTCCTGGAGCTCCGCACAGCACCACTGAATATCCCTACTCAGTCTTCCAATGGTGCATTGTGGAAGCTCATGACCTGTTAAGTAGAGGAAAATGCATAAGGGCAATGATGGTCAAGTGGCTGAGGGTAAACATAGTGATTTGTGTTATTTTGGTAGTTTTTTTAAGTGATATCTTGACATTGATTGGTATTGTATGCCCGCGCTGTGATTGGATGGAGGTGCAGACCTGGAAGAAGGATGTCGCCGGTCACAGCGGGGTGCTTAGACCGCTCCAACAGCTTTGTTCCAAGGTAACTATTTCAGAAACAGCTATTATGTGCTGCATAATAGCTGATTATGCCTTGGATGGGCCTATATTTTTGAGTTTGGTTGGGGGGGAGGGGGTGCACTTTCCAAACACTTTAAAGGCAACAATAATAAAGGCCATGGCTATACTTTAGAACAAAGTAAAAAAGGTGTGTTGGTTATTAACCGGTTCCACACTGCCTGCCGTCTATTTACGGCGGCAGTGTGGACACTGGGCGCAAATCGCCGTAAAAAAGCGGCAATCTGCGAGTGGCAGCTAGGGGGCGTGTGCGCGCCCACCGCACTCCTGAGGAGTATGCCACAGGCAAAGAACGGGGAACCGCCGATGTAAACACGGCGGTTCCCCGCTCTGTTAGTGGGGGCATGGGAGATCTACTGATCCCTGTCACTGGGATCAGTTAGATCTCTCATGCCCATGGTAGCCCAGCCCCCCCCCCACAGTTAGAACACACCCAGGGAACATAGTGAACCCCTAGATCTCCCCCTGCAGGTTAACCCCTTCACTGCCAATGACATTTATACAGTAATCAGTGAATATTTAAATTTCTGATCGTTGTATAAATGTCATTGGTCCGAAAAAAGGGTAAAAAATGTCCTACATGTCCGCTGCAATATCGCAGTACCGCTAAAAATCACAGATCACCGCCATTACTAGTAAAAATTAAAAAAAAAAATAAAAACCCCAGAAATTAATTCTCATGTTCTGTAAATGCGGCCACTTTTGCGCAAAATCAATAAACACCGATTGCAATTTTTTTTACCAAAAATATGAGGAAGAATATAAATCGGCCAAAACCGATAAAAAACAATGTTTTTTATATATTTTTTTGGATTTGTATTTTAGCAAAAAGTAAGAAATTTGTTTTTTTTTTTTGCAAAATTGTCGCTCTTCTTTTTTATAGCGGTGATCTGAAATGACGCAGAGGTGATCAAATACCACCAAAAGAAAGCTCTATTTGTGGGGAAAAAAGGATGCAAATTTCGTTTGGGTACAACGTTGCACGACCGCGCAATTGTCAGTTAAATCGACGCAGTGCCGAATCGCAAAAAGTGCTCTGGTCCTAACCTGGGAAATCCTTCCGGGGCTGAAGTGGTTAACTGCGGTCTGCTGTCCCATGTACCAATAGACATGTCAATACATAAGAAGCAATATTAGAACAGTACTTACAAGGGCAAACGACAGGCTCCCTCACAGCTTGTTCCCTCTGGGACTCGGGATGTTGGGGCAGCTCAAGACAATCCGGGTTCTTCTAAAAAAAAAATCAAATGCATTCACTGAGCATCCCAAAAGTCACTACAGGTTCAACACATACATTGTGAGATATTTTTCAAGTGTACCAACCTTGCAATTGGGCTGGGTGCATCTGGTGCACTTGCACCGGCTTGGAGGGCCTCTGTAGGATTTCCTGCAAAAAAGCAACAAACAGACGATGATGCTATTTGCCACGGCTAAAATACTTGACAAGTGGCAACATTCGTCAACTCCTACAGCTGCTCCCCGCCCCCTCGCTCCTATGGGATTTGGGCTGTCTGCTATCCATCATATGCATTTGTGTGCGTTCCAGCACTGGGGGCTATCCTCTCACAATATCTGCAAGGCTGGATTAATGGGCACTGATGAATCAGTCAGCAGCCAGTAAAGTGATACTTGTCCTTTAATTTAGGCCTGAAACCCCCACCCTTTTGTCCACCTAGCAGCACCCCTGTCTGTGGCACAATTTGTATAGTTGTCATTTAGCACTTACCTTCTGGGCGTGAAGGTGGGCTGGATTCCACCTCTGCTGACGGGCCAGGGGTGGGAGCATCCCTTGGTCCCTTGGGGGGGTAAGTCCTTTGTTTTTTCTGTTTCCCTGTTGCAAAATACAAAAAGAACATAAGTGCAAAAGGTAAAGGAATGTCTGAAAACAGTCTAAAATGATATTCATCATATACAGTATGCTTGATTTGGAAATTAAATTTGGGAACCCCAAGGCATACAAAGAGTTCAAAAATTCACAGATAATTCTCTCTAGCTACTTTGACCAAGAACAGATCCAGCCATCGAATTAACACATCTATATATGGGTTACCAAAAAATATTGCTTACTTTTTTCAAGGATTCGATGGATCTGGCACAGCTGGCCTGGCTCCCAATGTTTCAGATCGGACCAGCGTTTGTGGAGCTGATCCTTTGCCCGCTGAACCCCATATTTGTGAGACAGCCGCTCAATGACCCTCTCCAGGACATAATCCTTATGGCTGTTCGGCCTCTCATACTCCCCCATCTTACAGTCATAATCCCTGGCCTCCATGATTCCCACCATGTCCACCATTTCTGCCCGGGTCATGGGGGTGGCCTTAATTTTGCGGTGTCCACTAGCCTGGCTCCTGCGGGAATCTGCCATGGTTTTTGCCGTTTTTGACCGATCGTGGAGTTGCGATCGTTCGTTCGTTCGGTGGAGGTGTTGGTACGTGTCCCGCCCCAGCGTCACGACGCACCTGAGAGCGGTACGCATGCGCAATGTATAAAAGACGAATGAACGCTCAAGGAAATGGCCGTAGGTAGGAACGTTGTGTGAGAACGAACGCGTGCGCTCACTGTTCAAACGAAGGTTCGACTGGAACTTCTGACATAGGTGGGTAGAGGCCTATACTGTTTTGCTTGGATTGGATTGGGAAGAATGGCTTATACTGCTTGGCTTGGGGCCTAGATTTGGTGGAGCTTTTAGGGGTATGCTGGGTGAAGTTGCATGATGCTTTGTCTTGTGTCTTGCAGGCATAATGAGCGACAGTTTCTTCTCCCAAGACTTCCTGCCGCAGTTCATAGACATGTACAGGCAACTCCCCTGTCTGTGGAATGTCCACTTGAAGGACTATTTCAATAGGGCCCGAAAGCTGGCAGCTCTACAGCAACTGGTGGAGCTGTGCAAGCTAATCAATCCTGATGTTACACCCAAATACCTGAGGAACAAAATTGCGAACCTCAGGACGACCTATGGGAGGGAGGTGAAAAAGGTCCAAGACTCCCAAAGGTCCAGAGCTGCAGCATCTGCTGTGTATGTACCGAAGCTGTGGTACTTTGACAGCCTGCAGTTTTTAAAACATCCCTCTGAGGCTAGGCCATCCCTTTCCACTCTTCCCTCTATTTCTGCTGAGGCCATGGCTCCTAGACCTGAGGATGAAGATGAGGAGGAGGCCGTCTTGACCCAGGTATAGTGTTGGTGAACATATTGTAAAGATAAAATCCAATGATAAGAACTAAACATTATTGTCCAAACATTTGAGTCTTAACACATTTGTTTCTAGATCCAAACCCAGTCGTGGCCTAAAGTAATTTTAAGGATTAGGCCTCATACACACAGGCGTTTTTTGACGCCGGCGTCTACTGACGTTTTTTTCTGCTCCCCATGTTAGTCAATGGCCACATAAAAAACGTCGGCGTTTTTGAGCTGTAGATGGCGTCGGCGTATCAGAGAACCCACGACCAGCGCGTTCCTTGGCTGCATCGAAGTCAAAAATCGCCGCAAAACGCCACGAGACGCCAAGAGACGCCAACAGACGCCAACAAACGCCACCTAATATTGTACCGGCGTTTTCCGGCGTTTTTTGACGCCGACGTTTTTAGGTTGAAAAATAGCAGAGGAATGATTTTTTTTTTTAAAAACGTCTATTGACGCCGACGCTCACTAGCGCTCAAAAACGCCAATGCATAACGCCGAAAAACGTCGACTTTTTTTCCTTGACGTCGGGCCCGACGTTATGTTTATTATTTTATATACGCCCGTGTGTGTGAGGCCTAAATCAAAATGCTGGTGCCAGAATGCTAGTGTTTGTTATTTCTAATTATTCAATAAGCAACAGTCATGAAATGTAAATTTGTTTGGATTCATCACCCACACAAACATATTCTAATAATGTCACTTTTTTATACACAGGAAAGTGTCACCGAGACGGTGACTGAGGAGGAGGCAGCTGGCTCTTCCCAATTTTGCCAAGCGCAAATTCCTCCAAATTCCTCCAAATTGAGGTTGGTAGGAAAAGGAAGAGAAAAACGCATCACGTAGATGAAGCCGCTTCAACCTTTTTCCAGCAGGCCACACAAATTCTGCAGAGGGACCTGGACCAAGAGGAGTCATTCGCTGCTTACGCAGCAGCGAAACATAAAAAAATGGTTCCATCCCAACAAAACAAGGCTGAGGAGCTAATAAGCAAGGTGCTGTTCAAGGGGGCGATGGGGCTCCTTACTGAGTACACGGAGTTCCATGAGAACATGCCTCCACCTCCACCACCTCCACCACCTACCCCATCTCACCACCCGACCCAAACACCACACCGGCATGCTGGCTAGTGGCAATTTTTTCCCCACGGCCCCCAACAACCATGGTCTGGGGATTATGGCCAATACCCCCATTGAGGTATTTATTTATTTTTCTGTATTTTTGTTGTTGTTTTTTTCATTTGTTTAATCACTTGACCACTGGGCACTTAAACCCCCTTCCTAACCAGACCAATTTTCAGCTTTCAGTGCTCTCACATTTTGAATGACAATTACTCAGTCATGCAACATTGTATCCATATGAAATTTGCGTCCTTTTTTCACACAAATAGAGCTTTCTTTTGGTGGTATTTAATCACCGTTGGGTTTTTTATTTTTCGCGCTATAATTAAAAAGACAGAAAATTTTGTAAAAAAAGGAATTTTTTTTTGTTTCTGTTATAAAATTTTGCAAATTAGTAATTTTTCTTCATAGATTTTGGCCAAAATTTATACTGCTACATATCTTTGGTAAAAAAAAAATTAGTGTATATTATTTGGTCTTTGTGAAGGTTATAGAGTCTACAAACTATGGTGCCAATCACTGAATATTGATCACACCTGATGTACTGACGGCCTTTCTCATTTCTTGAGACCCTAACAAGCCAGGAAAGTACAAATACCCCCCAAATTACCCCTTTTTGGAAAGTAGACATTCCAAGGTATTTAGTAAGAGGCATGGTGAATTTTTTGAAGTTGTAATTTTTTCCCACAATTCTTTGCAAAATTAAGTTTTTTTTTTTGTTTTTTTTCCCACAAAATTGTCATATGTTAACAGGTTATTTCTCACACCCAGCATATGCATACCACAAATTACACCCCAAAACACATTCTACTACTTCTCCTGAGTATGGCGATACCACATGTGTGACACTTTTATACAGCCTGGCCACATACAGAAGCCCAACATGCAGGGAGCACCATCAGGCGATCTAGGAGCATAAATTACACATATAATTTCTTGACTACTTCTTGCACTTTTGAAGCTCCTGGAGCACCAGGACAATGGAAACGCCCAAAAAATGACCCCATTTTGGAAAGTAAACACCCCAACGTATATTCTATGAGGCATAATGAGTCTTTTGAACATGTCATTTTTTCCACAAGTTTTTGGAAAATGTGGAAAGAAAATGAAAATGCATTTTTTTTTTTTACACAAAGTTGTCAATTTATACAATATTTCTAACACACAACATGTACCTAGCAAAAATTACACCCCAAAATGTATTCTGCTACTCCTCCTGAGTATGGCGATACCACATGTGTGACACTTTTACACAGCCTGACCACATACAGAGGCCCAACATGCAGGGAGCACCGTCAGGTGTTCTAGGGGAGACATACACCAGTCCGACACATTTTCACAGTGTGTACACCATAGCGGTATGAGTCCTCCTCATCGTCTTATGTAAAACCCCACATTAAAAACGATCCATGTACAACACACAATCTTTATAACATATTTAACTGTTGAAACACATTTTTTTTTTTTACGTAAAAGTAAAAGAAAGGTGTAAAAGGTTTTTGAACACCTTTTTTACTGTACAAGTTTTCTGAGTAATACGGAGTATCTTATATGCAACCCCACAAATGAAAGGTTTTACCCCAGTAAAAAACCCGCAAAGGTAACAGGACCACGAGGTCCTCGAAGTTTTCACGTTCTTCATCAGTTCTTTAATATACACATTAAATAC
>BLSH010005937.1:211949-239270 GCA_018402905.1 Glandirana rugosa | reverse complement strand
AGCGGCTGGGTGGGTGAGCATGGATGGATGGCTGGGTGAGCACGGCTGGGTGGGTGAGCATGGATGGATGGCTGGGTGAGCACGGCTGGGTGGGTGAGCATGGATGGATGGATGGGTGAGCATGGATGGATGGCTAGGTGAGCACGGCTGGGTGGGTGAGCATGGATGGATGGATGAGCATGGATGGGTGAGCATGGATAGATGGATGGGTGAGCATGGATGGATGGATGGGTGAGCATGGCTGTGTGAGGATGGATGGATGGATGGATGGATGGGTGGCTGAGCATGGATGGGCTGTGGATGGATGGGGTGAGGATGGCTGGGTGGGTGGTGGATGGATGGGGGGAGGATGGCTGGGTGGGTGGTGGATGGATGGTGGGGTTGCTAACTGTCAATTAGCAGTGCTGTGGGCATTACACATCGCCCACAGCACTGCACACGTCTTTCCTGCCCCCTCTCTCCTCTCGCAATGCACCGATGCCGGCTTGTTGACATGTGATCGTGCCGTCATTGGACGGCGCGATCACGAGGTGAAAGGCCGCTCACAGCGGCCATTCACCGCGATCCGTGATGCGCCAGGTCCCCTAGACCCGGCGGTCACGGATGTTCCCATGTGCGCACCCCAGGGGGCGCGCGGGAAGCGCGATCGTCCTCCCAGAATAATGCAACCGCCCTGTGGACGACTTTTGTCTATAGGGCGGTTGGGAAGTGGTTAATCTTTACCACATTTTGCTGTGAAGAAACTGTTTTTTTCTGTTATATTTTATTTGCATAAAATTTGTTTGGATAATTTCTGTTCTTTATGCTTTAAAAATAAAGAATAATTCAAATAACAATACTTGCCTAAGTTTATTAAAGAAAATGACAGGTTTGAAGTAGGCAGTTACATTAAAAAGAAAAGTTAGAACAAATAGCAAGGGGCCACAAACAAGTTCAATTAAAGGAATTATTATATTTCAGAGATTATAATATTGGGGAAATGTTAAATAGAATAAAAGAGATTAAAAATAATGCAAATTCTATTAATATCACTACAGAACAGCTGTCTTTTAGTACATTCTTAACATGTGTATCACTAGCAATGCATCTTCATTATTATCCCATTGAAAAAGATGCTAATGTGCGCTGCATTTCGTTATTTGAATGCAATTGCCAATAGACGAACGAATATGCATTGTGAAATAGAAACATAGGTTTACACGAACAGACACTTCCAGCCGTTCCTGACTTGGAGTATACGTGTTTTTGCAGGTACAACTTATTGGACCAACTTCTCTGTACACACGATACAACAGTCGTATGACCGCTTGTCGTACTACCAAAGTTTTCTAGTCTGCTCATACAACCGTATGTCGGCTGTTCTAATCGCACGTACTAACGATCGATTTCGCATACAACGGTCGTTCGTATGACCTGTTGTATACGATCGTCGACCTGTGTGTACGAGGCTTTAGGCTCCTTTCACACTGAGGAGCTTTCCTAGCGTTTTTGTGCTAAAAATAGCGCTTCTAAGACGCTGCCCATTAATTCCAATGTACCTATTCACACTGGGGCGTTGTGCTGGCACGCATTTAAAAAAGTCCTGCAAGCATGATTTTTTGTGCTTATTCTGAGCGCTAATAAACACGCCCATATACATTGAAATGAATGTAAAGCGCTTTAAAAGCGCGTTAAAAGCGCCAGCAAAACGCCCAGAGGTTGTGGAAAGGTCAAAATACCAGGAAGTAAACAGGATGTAATGTAGGGGGATGTGCTATTTATTTAATGCTAGCGCTTCAAAAGTGCTTGAAAAACGCCTGGGCATTAGCGCTTATTATAGTGCTAACGCTGGAAAAATGCACCAAAAATGTGGGTCTAACAAGGAGGTGAGCATGCATTGCACCTGGTGAAGAGAGTACAAGTCACAGAATTTGTTGTGAGGCACGCCCTTCACGGTGAAGTTTGCTATGCACTGGTTTTAAGAAAATTACTATATTAATTATGGACTTTTATGAACTTATACAGTATCTCACAAAAGTGAGTACACCCTCACATCTTTGTAAATATTTTATTCTACCTTTTCATGTGACAACACTGAAGAAATTACACTTTGCTACAATGTAAAGTAGTGAGTGTACAGCTTGTATAACAGTGTAAATTTGCTGTCCATTCAAAATAACTCATCACACAGCCACTAATGTTTAAACCACTGGCAACAAAAGTGAGTACACCCCTAAGTGAAAATGTCCAAAGTGGACCCAAAGTGTCAATGTTTTGTGTGGCCAGCATTATTTTCCAGTACTGCCTTAACCCTCTTGGGCATTGAGTTTACCAGAGCTTCACAGGTTGCCACTGGAGTCCTCTTCCACTCCTCCATGATGACATCACAGAGCTGGTGGATGTTAGAGACCTTGCGCTCCTCCACCTTCCCTTTGATGCCCCACAGATGCTCAATAGGGTTTAGGTCTGGATACATGCTTGGCCAGTCTATCACCTTTACCCTCAGCTTCTTTAGCAAGGCAGTGGTTGTCTTGGAGGTGTGTTTGGGGTCATTATCATGTTGGACTACTGCCCTGCGGTCCAGTCTCCAAAGGGAGGGGATCATGCTCTGCTTCAGTATGTCACAGTACATGTTGGCATTTAAAGCGGAGTTCCACCCTAAAGTGGAACTTCCGCTGGTTGGATTCCACTCCCCCTCAGGTGTCACATTTGGCACCTTTCGGGGGGAAGGGGGAAGAGGACACCTGTCTTTAGACAGGTGTCCTTTTCCACACATCCGGGAGCTCTGGCCGGCGGACGCGGCCGCTGACGTCAGCAGCCCGGCTCCCTCCTCCCTGCTTGCTCTGCTTCTGGCCGCCTGGCCAGTAGCAGAGCGTGGCAGAGCTCGCGCATGCGCGGTAAGGTGCCCGGCGTGAAGCTGTACTGCTTACACGTCCGGGTTCCCTTACCCGCGATGGAGGCGGCTGCACCCGTCCCCCGATCAGAAGATCGGCAACGGGTGCCGACATCGCTGGACTCCAGGACAGGTAAGTGTCCTAATATTAAAAGTCAGCAGCTACTGTATGTGTAGCTGCTGACTTTTAATTTTTTTTTTAGCCCTCGTACCTCCGCTTTAAGATTCCCTCAATGAACTGTAGCTCCCCAGTGCTGGCAGCACTCATGCAGCCCCAGACCATGACACTCCCACCACCATGCTTGACTGTAGGCAAGACACACTTGTCTTTATACTCCTCACCTGGTTTCTGCCACACACGCTTGACACCATCTGAACCAAATACATTTATCTTGGTCTCATCAGACCACAGGACATGGTTCCAGTAATCCATGTCCTTAGTCTGCTTGTCTTCAGCAAACTGCTTGTGGGCTTTCTTGTGCATAATCTTTAGAAGAGCCTTCCTTCTGGGACGACAACCATGCAGACCAATTTGATGCAGTGTGCGGCGTATGGTCTGAGCACTGACAGGCTGACCCCTCACCCCTTCAATCTGTGCTGCAATTCTGGCAGCACTCATACGTCTATTTCCCAAAGACAACCTCTGGATATGACGCTGAGCATGTGCATTCAACTTCTTTGGTGGACTATGGCGAGGCCTGTTCTGAGTGGAACCTATCCTGTTAAACCACTGTATGGTCTTGGCCACCGTGCTGCAGCTCAGTTTCAGGGTTTTGGCAATTTTCTTATAGCCTAGACCATCCTTATGTAGAGCAACAATGCTTTTTTTTTTAGATCCTCAGAGAGTTTTTTGCATGAGGTGCCATGTTGAACTTCCAGTGACCAATATGAGAGAGTGAGAGCGATAACACCAAATTTAACACACCTGCTCCCCATTCACACCTGAGACCTTGTAACACTAATGACTCACATGACACAGGGGAGGGAAAATGGCTAATTGGGCCCAATTTTGACATTTTCACTTAGGGGTGTACTCACTTTTGTTGCCAACGATTTACACATTAAAGGGTGTGTGTTGAGTTATTTTAAGGAGAGAGCAAATTTACTCTGTTATACAAACTGTACACTCACTACTTTACATTGTAGCAAAGTGTCATTTTTTTAGTGTTGTCACATGAAAAGATATAATAAAATATTTATACAAAAATGTGAGGGGTGTACTCACTTTTGTGAGATATTGTATGATTTTCTGCATTCATTGATTGTATATATTACCATTGTTTAGCACTATATTTCAAGGAGCGTTATCACATATAAGAGTTAGAGTTTGCCATGCACTGGCTTTAACAAGATCACTATATTAATTATGGACTTTTATGAACTTATATGACTTTCTGCATTCATTGATTGTATATATTACCATTATTTGGCACTGACACTTTATTTCAAGCAGCGCTATCACATGTTATTATATTACATTACTGCCATTGTGGGAACACATAGGTGATAGCTGCAGCTTCTTCATTTAGTTTTTTCATTTTGTTATTTTACCATTAGTTGGCAGTGCGCAACTATTAGACTATTTAATAGAAATGAATAGTTTAGAATATGAAGATAGTTATATACTTTCTATTCTATTCTATTGTTTATTTCCACACTATTCGGTTATTTTCTATTCTATTCTAATCTATTCTTTTTTATTCTATTTAATGTCATGAACCTGCAGCAACATTTAATGTCCTGTCTGTTTGCATACCTTTGCATGCGTCCAGTTAGAGGCCGTGCCTCCCTCACCTGTGTGCTTTAGTAAGCCTTCCATAGCTGGGCTCCACCCCAGGCCCTAATTAGGAACATTATTTAACACCTGGCAGTGCAAGCCTGTGATGCCGATCAATAGTGTGTGTTTGGCTTTGTGTGTGTGTGCTTCTGCTGTGTGCTCTTTGTTCCCGTGTACCGGTCTTGACTTATTCTTGACCTTCCTTGTTTGCTAGTGACCCCGATCTCGGCTTGTTCTTTACCTTCCCTGTTCTGCCTGTGACCCCGACCTTGGTGTGGCGTGCCTCCTGTCTGTTTCTGTCTACTCGTAGCCCTGATCCTTGGCTTTCCCACTGACCTTCTCTTGATATCCTGCACTGCTGCTTCCTCTCCATTCACCTGTAGCCAGCCATGAGCATGAGCTGGGGGACCCCCGGGGCTGCAACCTAGATCCAGTTGCAGCCAAGTCCATCCTCACCACCAGAGGCTCTGGTGAACACCTGCTGGCTCTTAGACTCTGCTCCCTGGGGAAACCTATGCTCTGGCTCCTTGTGCAATCTGTGTCAGCAGTCCCACTTCCCTGCACCATCCTGAGCTCTAGTCGTAGCAGTCAGCTAAGGGTTAACATCCTTAGCAGTGTGCCCCGAACCCAGTGGTGCACATCTGTCATTTGCCGTCAGATGACCTGACATTTAAATTCAAATTTCTCTTCTATTCTATTGGTTTTTTAATTATATTCTTTTATATTCTATTATTTTCTATTCGAATTTCGGAAGATGGTTATATTCTTTCTATTTTATCTATCTATCCATTAGAATGCACGTGCTCCCACTGTGGAGGCTCTCATAAATTTACAAGTGTTAGGACTGCAGAAATATTGGGGTGCCTTGGAGCAGCTCTGCAGCTTACGCATGTATTTGCAAATCTGTGCAAACTAGACCCCTGTTTTTAACGTAAACTGTTAGACAGGACAATTCGGTTGGTAGCAGATTGGCTGGCGAGTTGAGCCGTGAATTTTCTTTGGTTTTCTTATACACCACCAACCTGACCTAACACTTGACAGCAAAAGTTCTCAATACTTACTGTATGTATGGATGCTGCAAAGTACCACTTCTCTTCTCTTGTTATGCAGGTTGTAATTCTCAGTATCTGTTCTTATTCTGTATGTATGGACTCCACACATTACCACTTCTCTTGTTCTGTATGCTGGGTGTAATTCTCAGTATCTGTTCTTATTCTTTATGAATAGATGCTGCACAGTACCACTTCTTTTCCCCCGTATGCAGAGTGTAATTCTCAGTATCTGTTCCTATTCTGTATGTATGGACTTTGCGCAGTACCACTTCTCTTGCTCTATATGCTGGATGTAATTCTCAGTATCTGTTCGTATTCTGTATGTATGGACTCTGCACAGTACCACTTCTCTTCCAATGTATGCTGGGTGTAATTCTCAGTATCTGTTCTTGTTCTATATATACGGATTCTGCACAGTACTACTTTTCTTGTCCTGTATGCTGGTATAATGCTTAATGTCTGTCCTTATTCTGGATGTATGGACTCTGCACAGTACCACTTTCCTTGCTCTATATGCTGGGTGTAATTCTCAGTATCTGTTCATATTCTGTATGTATGGATGCTGCACAGTACCACTTCCCTTCTCTTTTCCTGTATGCTGGTTGTAATTCTCAGTATCTGTTCTTATTCTGTATGCATGGCCTATGCACAGTACCACTTCTCTTGTTCTGTATGCTGTGTGTAATTCTCAGTATCTGTTATTTTGTATGTATGGACCCTGCACAGTGCCACTTCACTTCCCCTGTATAGTGGGTGTTATTCTCAGCATCTGTTCTTTCTCTGTATGTATGGACTCTGCACAGTATCACTTCTCTTGTCCTTTATGCTGAGTATAATTCTCAGTATCTTTTCTTATTCTGTATTTATGGATACTGCACAGTACCACTTCTCTTCCCCTGTATTCTAAGTGAATTTCTCACTGCCCTCAATCACAATTTTTCCTCACAGCTGGAGACACAGAACAGGCTGGTACTTTGTTTTGTTGTTTTATTAGGGGATTTGAACTTGGATGGGGTAGGGATTATTATGGGATGCCCAAGAATCAAACAGTTCTTTACACGGGACCTCTTTATACACCTCTGTATATACACATCTCCTTCTTCACTCCAGCACTGACACTTGCTGCACGTTTCTCTCCTTGTTCCTCACTCCTGCATAATCCTTACTCGGCACTGATGAGACCTGGAAGGAAATTTACCAGGCCTCCAAACAGTCTTGTTCAGCCTAGCTAGCACATGTGAGACCTGGTGTAGATTTTACCAGGCCTCCGGATCACCCTTTGCAGGCATGGGGTTGAGATTCCCCTTCTGCAGAAAGTTAGTTTATTGGTGCTAGCTAGTGTGATGAACTACAACTCCCAGCCCTTCCTCTTCCAGGCCCTGCCAGCTTTTCCAGCTGCAACAGCCTCCTCCACTGCCACAGCAACACCAAAGTCCCACACTGGCTTCTGCATCCTTTCCAGACTGTCTCTCACCACAATCTGCTCCGGCATGCCTCCTCCAGTATCCCAGGGAGTGTCGCTCACCATCTCCTAACACTTGTAATTTCTCACTGAAGATCTCTACCGATAGTGCTCTCTCCAAGATCTGACACCAAGATCTCGCTCCTCCTGGCTGCACCAGTGCACTCCAGGCCTGGGGTCACCCCCCCCCCCCCCCCCTTCCAGACTGGGAGCTCCCCCTGGGCTGTGACAACCTCCACACTATCACATCTTCAGACTTCCGCCCGAACTTTCTCCCTCCTCAGACTGGGCTGACCCTGCGTATTTAAGGAGGCCTGCCCCCGCCAATCCAGATTGGGGATTGGTCAGGGCTCCTCAAAATACCCCAGATGGCTACACCTCCACTCCCACTTCTCATCCCAGAAAGCACCAGAAGCTTCTGCAAAGAAGTGGGAGATCCTGATGACACCACTTGTGAATCACCCAGCCCTACCCTGATCCACTCCCAGCCCAGAATAAAAACAATCAGGCCTGCACAAAGTCAGGCCTGACTAAATTTGCCTCACCTACACAAAAATCTCACACTAAGCACCTACCTAGCGTAGAGGGAGCTACGCTAGTATCTGTTCCTATTCTGTATGTATGGACTCTGGGCAGTACTACTTCTCTTGTCCTGTATGCTGGGTGTAATTCTCAGTATCTGTTCTTATTCTGTATGAATGTGCAGCACCACTTCTCTTCATGATGCATTTGGCACAATTAAATTTTTCTAAAAAGATTTTTACATGGTACCTGCTGCTGATCCCCCCCCCCCCCCTCGAGCGAAATATTATCGGAGGAAACCAAGCACGGGGAATGTGCAAACTCCATGCAGATGGTGTTCTGACCGGGACAGGTAGATAGGCAGATTGATCAATAGATAGGGAGATTGATCCAGATGAAGAGTGTCCTATGTAATACACTGACATCTCCTTTCAGATTATTTCCAAACAGTGTTCAGATGACTGAATGGAAGAAGCAGTCTGTGAGTCTTTGCGCCGGTCAGGCAGGGAATCCATTTGGTTGTTCCAAACCAGCAGTATGGTTAGGACATTGTGATATGTCCTGCTTCTCACCAGCCCCAGACATGAGCATTGTCCATGTATATGTGACAGTGGGAGAATGTCCCAGCACCTGACCTACCCTCATCCAGTATAAATGGACTCTGACATTCAAAAGGCCCCTGTGCAGCTGCACAATTTGTAGGTCCACCTATAGGAAGCATTGAGCACACACAGTGTGCTGTAGCTCTGTTCTTGTCCAATCACAGCCTGAGGTGGGTCCTGCACCAGACTGCATTGCATAACTGCAGTGTAGCCTGCAGAGAGATCCAGGAGCTGACTGTACTCTTTGGCAAGAGTGTTTGGATAACAAGACTGGCCAATCAGAATTGCAGGTAGAGCTAATGACATTATTGTATTAGAAGTGCTTTTAAGGCTTCATGCACACAAGAAGTTTTAAAAACGTTATAAACGTCAGTAGCTCTGTAGTGAGTTTTTCAACTTTTTTGCAATAATGTTTTTTAGCAGGTTTTAGCGTTGTTGTTTTTTTCAATGGGATCAAAAATAATAAAAAAAACACCATTGAGCCGCGTTTTTGAACGTTTATCTGCGTTTTGGGGCATTTGAGCGTTTTTTACAGCTGAAAAACTCCTCTCAGAGCTAGTCTTGGGTTTTTTTTAACAGCCAAAAAACGCCCCAGCCAAAAACAGTTGATAGCAGCCTATGTGCATGGACACATAGGATAACATGCTGGAGATTTTAATGACTGTAGGAAAAAAAGTCTGAAGCCAAAAACAGCTGCTTTAAAAATGTCCAAAAATGTCCTGTGTGCATGAGGCCTTAGGCTGGGTTCACACTAGTTCTGAGAATCGGACCGACATTAGGAGCACAAGTCGCATTACTTCACAAAATCAATGATGCCCTATGAGAGCCGTCTTAACTGGTCCAATACAAGTCTGACCGACTTTGAAAAAGGTTCCTGTACTACTTTTGTCTGACTTTGATCCTACTTCAGCCCATTCAGTATCATTAAAGTTGGATCAGTATCTTAACTGATCCGACTTTGGCATGCAAGGATTTTGAAGGGGAACTCCACGCCAAATTAAAAAAAAAACGGCATGGGGTTCCCCTCCAAGAGTATACTAGGCCCTTCGGTCTGGTATGGTTTTTAAGGGGAACCCCCGTGCCAAAAAAAGGCATGGGATCCCCCCAAAATCCATACCAGACCCTTATCCAAGAATGCAGCCTGGCAGGCCAGGAAAGGGGGTGGGGACAAGCGAGCGAACCCCCCCTCCTGGACCATACCAGGCCGCATGCCCTCAACATGGGGAGTATGGGTGCTTTGGGGCAGGGGGGGCTCTGCGCCCCCCACCCCAAAGCACTTTGTCCCCATGTTGGTGAGGACAAGGGCCTCTTCCCGACAACCCTTGCCGGTGGTTGTCGGGGTTTGCGGGCAGGGGGGCTTATCGGAATCTGGAAGCCCCTTTAACTAGGTGTCGAAAATAAACACACTACACCGGTTTTTAAAACATGTTATTAAATTGCTCCAGCGTTTTCTCCCTCCGATTTCTTTTCCCCTCTCCAGTGTCTTCTTTCTTCTGCGGGGTCTTCTTTCATCTGAGGGGTCTTCTTTCTTCTGCTCTTTTTTTTTTAGGTGAATGGGTAGGGGTACAATGAACCCCATACTCATTCACATAGGGGGCCCCCAGATTCCGGCCCCCCACCCTAAGAACTGCCAGAAACTGGGAATTTTTGAAAGCTGCCCTGCAATCCAAGCAAAAGGGGTAGCTCCTGGTGTTCAAACCTGATTGCATTCCTAATGCCAATAGCCATGGACATGGATAGTGGTCCACATCTAACTTATTACCAAAACAGGATCTGGAATACGCCTTATGTGAAACCCATCGCCAAGAAGGTCAGTTCCAGGCTAGCCCCGCAACGTCAAGTCTAGTGGGTTCTGGATGCATCAATTTAAAATCAAGTATCACTGCACCAGATAGCTGCAATCAAAGATCCTGGCTCAAGCAGTGATGTAGAGAAGAGTAGTGATTTTTTTTCCCAGTGTCCAATACTGCTGTAGGGGGCAGTATAAGCTGAAGGTTGAATAATTCATGTGTCCCTCAATGGATGAGAAAGAAAATCAGTTTAACTCAAACACCAGTTCATTGGTCATTTTGCATTCATTTATGCTGAGTATTGCACACAGTTGACAATTATCATATCGGGTAATCATGTTTTCAGCAAATCTAAAGGCTGTACTACGTGGCTCCTCAAATATTGTTCAACTGGCTTTTGTCGATAGAACTGGGAGAAAACAAAAGGAATATGTGTATGGCCAGGCTTGCCAACTGTCTGTAAAAATATGAGCCTATGAGCAGTTCCAAAGCCAAGCAAGCTTGGCTGGGCTTGGAAAGGATAAGGGGCGGGCATGCAGTGACTTCATGACTTGGCACCATGCACAAATTTACATAGCAGAGTCCCGGCCCTAGTGAGGAAAGTACCAATATAATGAGCAGACATAGCAGGCAGTGTTCACCCAGGGCAAATTGGCCTGCAGCTAGGTCCAACCAGAGGAGAATGATGACCAGAGCCAGGAAAGTGGCCAGAATCAGCAGACTGCATGCGCAGGAGGAAGCCCGGCTTCAGCCTCATCGCCTCTGTGTGCCGACAGCCAAGCAAAGTCTAGGGAGTGCTGACCAACTGCTGTGTAAGTTGACCTAGGTAGATGCCTGTCTACTCCTTACCCACTGACATGATCCACACACACAGTGCTGCCACTTCCTCTGAATCTTACATACAGCTCTGCCACACACAGGGCCCGGGACCAATCAGGTAAACTCATTACACACCGCTCAGATAACTTGTGACTTTAGTCAAAGACAATGGTGCACCAACACAAATGTATAGTATTTTATAATAATCTTTATTAAATCACTTAAAAAACACATTATAATTTACTTAATTTTCAACATGCGGACACAACCAGGAGTATGGACATATAAATAACAAATAAAACCAAAACTTGAATTGCAGTATATCTTCTCCTATAGATTTGGCTTCCTCCTCTTATTTTTGTTTCACTAGAAAGAAAACATAAAAAGGGATTTAGAGTATTGATCAAATTTTAAATAAAAGCAAGAAGATGTTCCAGATATGAACATGTGTTTATGGCTCAATAGAGGACCCCACTGGGTTTACCTAGACTAGGAGCTGTAACCTCTAATTTCACCTATAACTTCTTCTGCTGACATCTAGTATTGTGCCAAAGCTGTACGGCACAAAAGATGCCTACAAAATGAATAACCTAAAGTGTATACAAATCCAGGAACACAAGTATTTATTGTAGCTTCCTAGTCCTTAGATGTGGTGGCTGCATTAGTTTTCTTTAGTATTTTTTTCCCCTTTATTTTCACCTAGTGATCCTGCCAGTAACACACTTCCTGTCCTTGCATTAAAACATTCACTCCGTATTGTAACTATAGAGGAGCAGTGGTGTCACCTTATGACGGGACTATAGAAGGCTCCCTTTCTCCATAGCACAGAGCAGACCTTAACGTTTTTAATCAAGGGGAACCCTTGAAATAAATTTGCAGACTCCCTTACAGACAGATTGAAACATCTCTGATGTCATGCTCCTGTCTCTGCCACAATGGTGTTGGCTTCAGAAAAATGCAGGCACCATCAAAAGGGAAGCCAATCACCCACAGCTTAATGAACCGCTACCAACGGAACTCTAGGGTTCCATGGTACCCAGGTTGAGAATGGCTGGCATAGATGGTAGGGGGTTCTGAAGTTCATAGAGATAAATGGGAACAGGTCTAGAGCAGACTTTCTTAACCTCTAGAGGAACCTTTGAAATAATGTTTATGTCCTGGGGGAACCCATGTTAAAACCAATTCTTTGAGGGTCAATGGTAAAAAATGCCTCTTACATTGGTGGTCAATGGAAAGAATGCTCCTTACAGAGGTGGTCAGAATGCCCCCCCCCCCCCCTACAGAAAGTTAAAAAGGTAATTGGTATCCTGCAGCTGGTTCTGCCAAGTAGCACTGACCTCAGAACTATGAAGGCATTATCAAGTGGGAGGTCAACCAGGCACAGCTCAAGGGACCTCTAGAAGCTTCTGGAGGAACCCTAGGGTTCCATAGAATCCTATTTGAGAATGGCTGTTCTAGAGGGAGTTATCAGCTGCCAATATTTCTGGAAGAATCATCAGGAACTTTTTTCAAAAAGAATGGCTGGAAAATGAATGGTTGGAATGGGATATTTAATGGACCCAAAGGGATCAAATTAGAATTGTTGATTGTAAGGCCTCATGCACACAGGACGTTTTTTGACTGTTTTACAGCAGCTGTTTTTAGCTGCAGACATTTTTTTCTACAGTCAATAAACCTCCATCATGTTATCCTATGTGTTCATGCACACATAGGCTGTTATCAACTGTTATTAACAGTTACGTTTTTGAGCTGTAAAAATGTTCAAAAAAGCTCAAAAATGAGCAAAAACTAGGCTAAACGTCAATCCCCAACGATTTTGGACGTTTTAGATCAATTGAGGAAAAAAAAAACGCCGGCCCTTTAAAAACGCGAAAAAACGCTGGTAATATAACGCTGGTAAAAGCTGAAAAAAACACTGATAAGCTACTGACGTTTTTTTAATGTCCTGTGTGCACGGTGCGATGGTCGTACGACCCAACGGCCCAAATCGTATGTTGGCTGATATATCTCGCATACTGACATGCAATAAGCAATCGTACAATCAAGCTGAATGTAGTGACGTGTCACGAGCGTATAAAGAGGAAGTTCAGATGCATGCGATTTGTGAATTAGGAATGTAGGTTTACACGAACGGACACTTCTCAGCGTTCCTGACTTCTGAGCATGCTTGTTTTGCACAGTACAACTTGTTGGACCAACTTCTCTGTACACACGGTACAACGGTCGTACAACCGCTTGTTGGTACAACCAAAGTTTTCTAGTCTGCTCATCCAGCTTCTGTTGTACGATCGTCGTACGTTGGCTGTTCTAATCGCGCGTACTGTCGGTCGGATGATCGTACAACAAGCAGTCGTACGACGTTTGCATACGACCGCCGCACCGTGTGTACGAGGCTTTAGGGTTTACACACACATCAATCAGTCGTGCTTTGAGGTTGATTTACTTAAGGCAAATAGGCAAAGTGGCACTTCAGATGCAAAGTGAGCAACCTAAATGTCTTTTGTAAATCAACCCCTTTATGTTCTACTAGTATGCTATCTACATACAGGGCCCATAGTACTGCTTGCTCTTTTGCTGAATCATTATTTTATGTCCTGATATGAAGAGGGAAAAAGCTCCCCAATGGGGACACTGAGAGCAACAGTGGCACTACACCAGTGGTTCTCAACTCCAGTCCTCGGGACCCACTAACAGGCCAGGTTTGCAGGATAACTGAAATACATCACAGGTGATATCATTTGCTGCTCAGTGATTGCAGTATTGTAGTCTGTATCTTTCAAAGGTAATACTTAAAATCTGGCCTGTTAGTGGGTCCCGAGGACCGGAGTTGAGAACCACTGCACTACACCAACACTCTTTCCAAAATAATATAAAAGGCTTTAGCTGGCCTTAGCCTTTAATCATAATCTCTTCCTTTTACCGTCAAAGGATAAAATACCCCACATAAGATTTGTTTCCTGTCTCAAAAAAACCTTTCCAATATAGTGTACTTACCAAAGGCATATTGGGCGAAGAACCCTTTGAGCTGAATGGACTCATCACTGTGGAACTGAAAAAGAAGGGTATTTCCTGTGGAGGTTAAGGTAGGTATAGTGCTTTTGCCGCAAAATGTTCCCATCAATGGGGAGGTGGTCTTTGGTCCATTGTAAACAAGCATATAGTCAAAAGTGCAGGTGCTCCTGTATTCCAGGTTGAAATCAGTCACATTTACAGACACCTGTAATGGAATGAAAACATAAGATTATTGTACAATTGCAGTCAGCAAACTGGGTGGAACCCTTGGATATTTTCAAGAGGTAAATAGATCAAATAAGTTGGATTTTTTCTGACCAGTCTGTGTCATTCTTTTAAGTTTTGCATAGACATGTATGCTTGGCTAAACAATCGTTGAGTCTGCTGTCACATCTATGGCCACCTTTGGACAATGATGGATAGTCCCAGAGAGTCCCCATCTCCAACAGTTCTAAATATATATTACAGAAACACATTTATCCACATCCACCATTCCATTTGACCAATCCCATGTTTCTCTTTACCACACTTTCCAATACATCAGCCTTTCTTAACCTTTTTTAACATGGAGGAATATCTTTATGGTCTCAGGGAACCCCTACTATTAATTACTCTATCTACAGCTCATGGCACATTAGTGTGGTGGTCTCTGAGAAGAATGCTCCTTACATTGGTGGTCAGTGGGAAGAATGTTCCTAACCTTGGTGGTCAATGGGAAAAATACTCCTTACATTGGTGGTCAATGGGAAGAATGCTTCTTACATTGGTGGCCAGTGGGAAGAATTCTCCTTACATTGGGGGTCAGTAGGATGAATTCGTCTTACATTGTTGGCCAGTAAGAATTCTCCTTACATTGGTGGTCAATGGGAAGAATGCTCCATACATTGTTTACCAGTGGTGGGCAATAGGAAGAATGCATCTTACATTGGTGGTCAGTGGGATGAATGCTCCTTACATTGGTGGCCAGTAGGAAGAATTCTCCTTACATTGGTGGTCAATGGGAAGAATGCTCCATACATTGTTTACCAGTGGTGGTCAATAGGAAGAATGCATCTTACATTGGTGGTCAGTGGGATGAATGCTCCGTACATTGGTGGTCAGTGGGAAGCATTCTCCTTACATTGGTGGTCAGTGAGAAAAATGATCCTTACATTGGTGGTCATTGAGAAAAATGCTCCTTACATTGGTAGTCATTGGGAAAAAGCTACCCCTTACAAAGAGCTAAAAAGATCATTGGTGTCAATAGTTACTCGTCTGGGAGGCATACGTTGTTTATTGTTCAATGAACCCCTAGCAACCTCTGAAGGAGCCTTAAGGTTCCACGGAATCCTAGTTGAGAATGGTTGCTCTACAATTTTTCCTTTGAAGGACACGATGGAACAGGATATCTTATGATGACACAAGGCTCACCTATTACCCACCATAACTCAAACTACTGAATGAAGCTTCTCTGTAAGTTGTTTAGGAACCATTTTTTGTCTCCTCCTACAAATCTTTTGAAATGTAATTCCAGATTATATCATATTGTTTCAATACAACAATTGTAATGCATAGAGCATAATGTTACCGAAGTAAAGATCTCTGGTAGAAGTTAAATTATAAACCAGGGGCCTGTTTATTACTATTGTCTGTAGCCTTGTGATGGACCTGCTCTTCCCCACATGTTCTCCTATGTTGAGTAGCGTGCCATGTTTTAGATTTAAAATAATAGTTCTGATTTCAAGTATGTATAAACTGAACAATGGCCGGTTGTAGGTTTCATCTAGGCTGAGGTTGTGTCTCCCCGCTGCCCAGCAGATATCCAATTTCTTGAAAATCAGATGGCAGATCTCTGAACAGTTACAATTGAGAGTGGGTTCATCCAAAGTTGCCCCATCCCCTCACCACTACTATGCAGAAAAAAACAAAGTAAAGTAAGGGAGCTCATTGGGGTAAATTACAGCATAAAATCCAGAATCCTGCAACAACTGTCATCCTTATATAGACTAGAAAGATCTACATTAACAAAAAAAATGTAATTATTGGAAAAGTATGTTTTTTAAGTATAGTTTATTTTCATTAAGGCTTCATTTAGACGTGCAGTTGGGCATGGCAAAAAAAGTGTGGTTGAGCCGCGTTTTTTCCACCTGACACCACCCACCCCCCTTAAGTTGCAATAGGCCGTTGCGATGCTTTGCACCCACAGCAAAGTTTACCGGACATGTAGCAATTAACGGGTGACAAGCTCACCAAATGCAACATACTCAAGAAGATGGGGAAACACCACCAGCGCCCTGCAATGAATGTGGTTGAGGTGTGTTTGTCAGCAATAATGGGGTTAAAACAGGCACTGAGGAGGCTTTGCATCACTTCTTAGCTGCCTCCCAGTAGCCTCTGAACACGGATTGGACTCCAGAGGAGAGGGAGGTTTAGACGCACAGCTATATCTACCCTTAGGCTGGGTTCACATATACTGTATGTGGCTGCAGTTTGCAGTCCGGTGTCCAGTGCCTTTCCATTCACCGGTTCAGGTGCGATTCAGGTGCAGATTTTTCCCTGAATTCGCACCTGAACTGGACCCAAAAACGCACAGGATACTTTTTGAAACTGCCCCAGACCTGTGCGAACCGGCTCTATTCAGACCCAGTCACATTCACATGTCATATGAATTTAATGTGGTTTAAAATGGTGTCCAATTTGCATATGAACCCAGCCTTAATGTTTCGTTTCGCAAGATTTACATTTTTGCATGTTTTCATTATTTTTGCAAAAACCATAAATATAAAATACACATTTTAGAGCGGAGTTCCAGCCTCTTTGACAATTTTTTTCAAAAAGCACCCCCCGTGATTCTTGTTGTACTATATAATTAGGTTACTGCTGTAAGTGTAAACCTTCTTCTTGCATACCAATTTGTCATCATCCACAGGATCCCAGAAAGCAGGCAGCGACCATTCATCATGTGGGCATCTGAAGCCTGTTCCTATTTGCTTCCGGGATTCTGAGCAGCTGGCTCGTGCCTGCATCGTAGCGGCACTGCGTGGCAAGGCACGTCGTTTACAGGTTGCCATAACAATGTCGGCACTGGCGGAATTTCCCGCCCCGTTGTTATGGCAACCTGTCAATCAACAGAACTTTCTGTCTCAAAATACCAAGAAATGTTATTGTTTGCCGTCCGTAGGACTTCTGGGATAGATGGCGACGATATCCCAGGAGTCCTAGGGAATCGGATAATGATGAAATCGCCTAGAATGCACAGAGAAAAAAAAAGGTATTCAGAAATTAAAGAAAAAAAAAGATTGCTATCACATACTCTTCTGAGGTTGGGCATTGTCTTGCAATGATCATGAAAAAATGGGTGGAACTGCACTTTAATACAAGGTGCTCCCATGCTACAGAAAGCTCATCACCAACTCCACAACAAATAAGACCAAATTTAAAAAGTACATGACTCGGGTATACCTGATGGACCCAACCATTAAAACCACCCCCACCACTGCTCGGCCCACTTCTAATTCTACCCCATTTACCTTAATAATAACTGTAGACCACAACCATTTTGGAGTAAAATTTGGCCACAGCAGCCATTTTATTAAAGAAATATAACTTAACATGAAATTTAACATTTTCAAAACATTTCAAACATCAAAACATTCTTGACAAAAACTATCAGCATCTCTCTATCCTCCCTCAGAATGTTGGTCTGTGACGGCACCCCTTTGGACTAACCTTGTTCAAAAACCCGCACTGTACCATTACCATACCAGGCCTCCAGCCGTAGAACACCGACTCGGAGACGAACCTTACTTGCAGTGCAACCATTCCCATATTCCGACCAAACCTCCGTTAGCCGAAATTAACCATAGTGACACATATCGCTGATGTGTCCCACCAAACCCTTCCTTCTCCTGCATTTTTATCCCCACCGTCAAAGACCAACACCCGCCTATCCGCTGCCATGACATCCCTTATTTCAGCCTATGAGAACTCCTGCACCTATTTCTAGGGAGGGAGGGTGGGAAGCTCCTTAACCCCGTTCCTCTTCCCGTGTGCCCCTGCCAGCCAACGCCCACTTATTTATAACACCCCACCCACCCAGGAATGAACCATTCCCCATAGTCCTACCTGATGACCAATCCCATACCCTGAACTATTTTTGTTTCCCCAGGTCACCCAGTCATGCTGCCCCTGCATTAACCCTTTGGCTTCACTCCGGGGCTCCCTTTGTTAGGGTTTCTATACCCTGTCATTTTGGGTACTCACTTGATAACCAATCGGGGCCGTCACTGCCCAGGTACAGTCCATATAGGCAGGATAGTTAGAGGGGTAGTTGGGAGTAGAGAATGTGCCCGTTGGGTTGCTCAGCACGGAGCCACAGGTCACTAAAATAAGGAAAATAAAATTACTGAAATGTAATCCAATCGAACCAGAGTTAAATCAGAGATGAGATAGAAACAAATTATTAAAGATATATTTTTTGCAGTCAGAACCCACCAAAATATACAGCAGCCTTGGTAAAGACCTTTCAGACCCAAAAAATGACCGCAACAATGTGTTCCCGGATAAGAAAAGGGCAGAGCCAACAGGGAAAGCTAAGCGGTCGTGATCGAGATCTTTGGGGAACTGTCTCTCTCCAAATATGCTAGACGCTTACTACGTATTTTGCACTTTTACGCTAAAGAGGTAATCTTGCGGTCTTGGAAAGGGTAGTTTTTACCTGCTATATCTCAATGTTTAAAGCGTATTAACTTCTTCCCACCCGGCCACTGCATATAAATGGCCGAGTAGGCACTTTTTTTTGCTTATATCGCAAAATATAAAAACCCAATGGTGGATAAATACTACCAAAAGAAAGCTCTATTTGTGTGAACAAAATGATAAAAATTAATTTGGGTACAGTGTAGCATGACTGAGTAATTGTCATTCAAAGTGAGAGAGTGCTGAAAGCTGCAAATTGGTCTGGAAGGGAAGGGGGTGAAAGTGCCCTGTATTGAGATAGTTAATGACTCTCTCCCTTTATATAAACTCACTTTTGAATTGCGTAAACGACCTAAATTGTTTGATATACTTGGGGCAGATCATTGTAGGGTTGCCATCTCATCCCTTTAACCCAAACACATATGAATTACACAGGTTCTGAGACTAATTTAATGCAGATAAGGCACCAAGTGAGTTCAATTACCACCTTAATCAGTCACAGAACCTGTGTAATTCCTATGTGTTCGGTGTTAAAGGGATGAGGTGGCAACCATAGGCAGATGGCTATATAGCCCTTTTAGCCTGACTTCTCTGGATTCACGAGATTAAAGGCACAAGGTTTTTTTTACCTTCATGTATGCTATGCATGAAGGTAAAAAACCTGTGTGCAGCAGCCCCCCTAATACTTACCAGAGCTCCCTCTTGATCCAGCAATGTGCACGAGAGCGTTGCCTCTCCGGGGACTTGCACTCCTGATTGGCTATTGGCAGCAGCAGGAGCCCATGGACTGTGTGAATGGACAACCATTGGACTTTGTGAATGGACACACAGAGCAGCGGCTTGGGTACCCCCATAGTAAGCTGCTTGCTGTGGGGGCACCTGACAGAAGGGAGGAGCCATGAGCACTGGCATGGGACCTAGAGGAGGATCTGGGCCATCCTGTGCAAAACCACTGCATAGAGCAGGTAAGTGAAACATATATATGAACAATATTTGTTCATTGTTGTCTATATTTACCATGCAATTTTGAATTACATGTGTAATTCTCTGTTGTCCCATTGTCACATACTAACAATCCTTTATTTGTGAGACCCCGTGTGGTCACTAATTTGAATGTATATTCCCTTTTTGTTTTTTTTTACTTGTGTTTCTTATGTATGTTTTGTGGAAAAACTCAATAAATATATCTTTAAAAAAAAGACAGATCTACTTTGATATTATATCATGCACATATATCAGTAGATTAGTGAAATGGGTATAAGGGCATACAGCCTTCAGCCAAAGATAAAGAGCTGACCAGCAAAGGGTAAGCATGCCTGTCAGGTTTTTTTTTTGCTGTCTATGTTCCTGCTGAAAAGATTTATCTCTATTTGTCCCAGCTGGCCAAAGATGGATTGAAATTTGGCCAGTTCAGCAGGGATGGGCCAAATTTTGATTCATCTATGGCAGTTCTTGCTCAACAAGAGCGTTTAGAGGCAGAACCCCCCCAATTATTTGCATGCTCAGAAGAGGTGCGTTTGGACGGAAAAAAAGGAAAACGTGCATAAACGCACATTAAGGCTAGATGCATTAGATTAATATTGTGGCCAATAGAATGCATTAATGCCAAATGCACATACATTTATGGAAAAATGTGGCTTTAGGAGAATTTTTAAGCTGCGTTTTCCTTCCCTAGAGCAAAGGCATCCTGTGTGCATGAGACCGTACTGAACTGATATAATATGCTGGTAACTGCTGCTGACCTCCCCTTTTGAAAAGTCTAGTTTCCTGGCTGATCTGATTCCATGGCAGTATTTTATGAGTCACTGATATAGAAGAATTAGGTGCACTGACTTCATTCTACTGCTCCAGATCTGCATGCTTATCCCTGCCAGTGACACCAGTGGCCAGGACGGTGACAACTAGCATCTCATAGGGAACTATGCAACGGGAGCCTTTGTAAAGCTCCCAGTTAGGCTCCATTCACACTAGTGCATTTTTTGATGCATTTTGCAGTCTGCAGAAATGAAGGGAATTTTTTTTACTATGGAATATGTCCACATCAATGCTTTTTTGTGCCACTGCGTTTTTGTAAAGGGTTGGGGACTTTTTTTCATGCAAAAAGCAGCCTTTTGCATGTAATAGATTTCAATGGGCAAGCATGAAAACCGCAAGTGCTGCGTTTTTGCCCTCGTTTTGCGGTTTAAATCTGCCTAGCAACAAAATTTTCCCAAAAAATAAAATATAATATTATAAAAAAAAACGCAAAAAAAACGGTAAAAAACGCGGAAAGCACAGCAAAAAACAGTGAAAAATGCTGAAAAGCAACATGCAATGATGTGAATCGAGCCTAAGGGCTCGTTCACAATAGCGGTTGTGAGGTGGTAGTGCCCTGCAGTTGAGCTGCATTTTTGCCACTCCCCCAACCTCACCCCCTTTAGCTGCAGAAGGAATTACACCTCTGTCTAGAGTTGCCACCTCATCCCTTTAAACCTGAACACGTATGAATTACACAGGTTCTGAGGCTGATTAAGGTGGTAATTAAACTCACTTGGTGCCTTATCTGCATTAAATTGGCCTCAGAACCTGTGTAATGCATATGTGTTCGGGTTTAAAGGGATGAGGTGGAAACCCTACCTCTGTCACTGTTGGTGGTCGTAGCATCCGCCAAGCGTGACCCATTCAAACGGTCACAGGGTTCAAAGGGTTAAATCAGACAGTGAGGAGGTGATACAATGCCTTCTCACCTCCCGTCAAATGCTCTCTGAACAGTGATCCGAACGCAGATTGATTTTCATAGACCAAAGCTTGTGTGGATGAGCCCTAAAGGTTCCCTTTTATTACATTTTAGGATTTTTTTTTTCAGAACATCATATCATAAAATCAGGCAAAGATTGGCTCTGTTGTGTGCACCCTTACCACTGCTGTATGAAGCCTTGAATCCCGTGGCCTCTGTACTGTTGTCGCTGACAAATTCAAGGAGCATTTTGTTGGTTGTAGAGATCATAGGGGGTAGCTGGCCGGCTCCACAGGCTCTGTCCAATAACACTGGGGAGGACGTGGTGGGCCCATCGTAGATCCTCAAGTAATCGGAAGCACAGCCTGGACATCAAAGGCAAGGAATTGCAGGAATACCTGGAGGAAGGAGATGTCAGCAAGAGGAGGGAACTTTGGGCACTGGCCTTCTTACATAGCACCATTCTGTTATTAACCACTTGCCTACCGGGCACTCCCCCCTCCTTCCCGCCCAGGCCAATTTTCAGCTTCCAGCACTGTCACATTTTGAATGACAATTGTGTGGTCGTGCAACACTGTACACAATTGAAATTTTTATCATTTTTTTTCACACAAATAGAGCTTTCTTTTGGTGGTATTTAATCACCAGTAGGGTTTTTATTTTTTGCTAAACAAAAGAAAAAAATCAACCAAAAATGTTGAAAAAAAAAGGTCTTAGTTTTGTTATAAAATTTTGCAAACAGGTAATTTTTCACCTTTACTGATGTGCGCTGATGGGCACTGATAGGGGACATTGATGAATAGCACTGATGGGGAGGCACTGATGGGCACTGATAGGCAGCACTGTTGGGGCTGCACTGATAATCATGACACTGATAATCAGTGTAGATGCCCCATTTCACACTAGCTTGTTGCCGACTCTCTTCTCTATGACAGCATGAGCAAGGAATGCAGATAACCGGTGTTCTGCCAAAAACTCCAACTCACCAAAATCTCCAAGCACATCACTTCCGCTGAGAGATTTCAGCAATAATTGTAGATTTAGATGAGTTGGCTGTTTTCACAGAACATCGGAAGCGTATACAGTACGATACAAGGCGAGTTTGCTGTTTTGACAGAACACTGGGTAGAAACCAACAAACTGGCAGCCTCCAAGGCGGCAACAACTTTTTTCCTCCTTACCCGGTGTTCTGTGAAAACAGCAAACTTGTGCTGTAGCGTACTGTATACGCTGACAGTGTTCTGTGAAAACACCCAACTCGTGTAAATCTCCAATCATTGCTGAAATCTCTCACCGTAGGTGACCTGGTTGAAGATTTCGACGAGTTGGAGTTTTTGGCAGAACAGCGGCAAGTGTGTTTACATCGTGATCAGCTGTGATTGGACACAGCTCATCACATGGTAAAGAGCCGTTGTAATTGGCGCTTTACCCCAATCTGTGATCAGCTGTGTCTGAAGGACACAGTGATTACAGAGCGCGCCGGGTGCGCACTGCAATAGATTCCCTCCCAGAGTTGGACAACCATGCTGTAGCTGTCATGCGGCTATAGCACGGCCGGCAAGTGGTTAAAGTGAAACATAATTGTATCTGAGCTCCACAAACTAAAAACGCCATTTCATTAATTTGTTATATTCACAGCAAACTCCTCAATCTATCCATGTCTCCATGATTTGTTTTGTTGAGAAATCACTTTAAAAAACACCACCCTAGCATTTCTAGCCATCTTAAGTAAGCCATCTTAAGTAGACGATTCATGTAGCATTTACTTCCTGGAATCCATCTGCCCTCAGCTCAGGCATGCAGGAAGGAGGGTGTGCTTAGCTGAGAAAGTCCCTCCTTCAGATAAAAGAAAAATAAATGCCCATAAAGCCTCCTGGGATGTAAGACATCATTTTGGCCTAGGCCAGAAACCAGGAAGCAACTGAAGAAATGTAAAAAAAACAGGTTAAAATAAGTAAATATAGTATACCTTCCTATCTGTTTACTAAAGCTAGCAGCAAAAGGATGATAAATAGGTAATGCTGATTAAGGGGCAGTTCACACCATGAATCGCACAGGGACGCACTGTGCATTCCAGAGCGATTCACATTGACATTTGGGTGCAGCACGATTTCAGTCCATTCATTTCAATCAATCCAAGTGTAGGGCATGCACTGCTTTAGAAAATGCACAGCAACCGTAATTCATGGTATTACTGTACAATGCAATCCAGTGCAGGCAAGCGCATTGCATTTGCGAGTTGCGTTTGGGGTGTCTCACACCTGCTGCAGAGGGTAACTGCAATGCGATTTGAACATGATGTGGGAAAGGCACATGGAATGTGGGTTTACCGTACCGCGTTCTGGTGTGAACTATTCCTGAATGAGTTTAGTTCCGCTTTACGTAATAACTTTTCGATACTCAGAATTGTGGGCCTTACCTGGTTTGATGTAGCACGAATGAGCCAAAAGCAGCTGCTGGCAGCAGGATAATTATTGGGGTAGTTGGAAGATGCTAAGGATCCTGAAGGACTGGAGAGCAATGTTCGGCAGAGACCTATAAAAGGTACATGGTTAGCAATTCAAAGTGGTTGTCGGTATAAAAAGCAAGGCAGAGCAGTACATCGGCTACAGCAAGACACAGACTATTCACATACAGAGGTATGATTGGATTTTATATTTTGCTCTGGGTTCACTCAAGGTGTGTCTGATTGAGAAATAGTGACCACCCTGATTTGTAGAGCTCTATGAATCCCGCGTTTTCTTACCGCAGTCAAATAACTTGTTAATTTTTGCAACATCCAAGTTGCTGAGTCCATAACGCTGTCCGATGGTGATGGAGGCATCTGGCTTTGGGACAATGGTGGCAGAGATGCCATCCTTGGAGAAAGCAGATCTAGAAACAAATAAAACCATATTTTACACACATCCTTCCATTATCATAGCTTTAACTAAAAGGGGGGCTCTAGGTCAAGGGTCTCTAAACTTTCAAAACAAAGGGCCAGCTTACTGCCCTTTAGACCTTAGAGGGGTGGACTTTGAGTAGAAAATGGTACCAGTGAGAAGAATAATGCCCCATCTTTGGTGTCAGCGGACGAATAGTGCTTCATCATTGGTGTCAGTGAGAAGAATAATGCCCCATCTTTGGTGTCAGTGGACGAATAGTGCTTCATCATTGGTGTCAGTGAGAAGAATAATGCCCCATCTTTGGTGTCAGTGGACGAATAGTGCTTCATCATTGGTGTCAGTGAGAAGAATAATGTCCCATCTTTGATGTCAGTGAGAAGAATAATGTTTCATTATTGGTGTCAGTGAGAAGAATAATGCCCCATCTTTGGTGTCAGTGGACGAATAGTGCTTCATCATTGGTGTCAGTGAGAAGAATAATGTCCCATCTTTGATGTCAGTGAGAAGAATAATGTTTCATTATTGGTGTCAGTGAGAAGAATAATGCCCCATCTTTGGTGTCAGTGGACGAATAGTGCTTCATCATTGGTGTCAGTGAGAAGAATAATGTCCCATCTTTGATGTCAGTGAGAAGAATAATGTTTCATTATTGGTGTCAGTGAGAAGAATAATGCCCCATCTTTGGTGTCAGCGGACGAATAGTGCTTCATCATTGGTGTCAGTGAGAAGAATAATGCCCCATCTTTGGTGTCAGTGGACGAATAGTGCTTCATCATTGGTGTCAGTGAGAAGAATAATGCCCCATCTTTGGTATCAGTGAGAAGAATAATGTTTCATCATTGGTGTCAGTGAGAAGAATAATGCCCCATCTTTGGTGTCAGTGGACGATTAGTGCTTCATCGTTGGTGTCAGTGTTGGAATAGTTCCTCATCGGTGGGAGGAATAGTGCTTCATATCAGTGGGAGAAATAGTATCCCAAGGGCAAGCAACGGGTTGCTTCTGGCCCATGGGCTGCAGTATGGAGACCACTGCTCTGGGTAAAAGAAAAGCTTTCCAGTTACCCCTGAACTCTCTCTCTTTATACCAGAACTAGGAGCTGTAATACTTGACTTTCCCTGCAGCACCCCCTGCAGGTGAAAACAGGTATTGTGGTGCAAACGTTGCACTATAAAGTCATTGAACTTAGGATGACATTATACAATATCCTTATTCTCTCTCTATTTCTCATGAAATTGTTTCATACTCTGTTTTTCTGCCTCCTTGTAATGTCCTTGGCAAGCTGCTGGAAGGAGCAGTGCATGTTAGTTGCAGTCATGTGCACTGCTCTATGTACTCTACTAGCCCATAGTCCATTTGGGAGCAGGCAAGAGAGGGTGGCTACATTCCTACATACAGTATGGCTAAGGAGAATGAACGTAGCCACCCTCAGGAAGTTGGATGACGACAGCAGAAAAAAGAAATTTGGAGGAGGCTGAGAGTAATAGAAGGGACATTTTTGAGTTAAGGATACATACTTGAATAGAATTGTTCTTTAAACCAGAGTTTGGAGATGTATTAATCCAGTATCACATAAGGAATGCTAAATTGTGTTTAAAGAGATTCCGTCACATTGCACAATTAAAGCAAAGTGACAGGGTCTACTGACACCCCACCATCCCGGACCTATATATTGATTACATAAGGAACCCATAGAATATGCAATGGGTGGAAGGAAAGAAAATTGCTCTGTGTTGATGGGGGAATCCCTCCCACAGTGCTTTTGTGTTCTCTTGTGTTGTGTTGATTGCATGCAAAAATATCTGGCAGGCTGGTTGTAATGAAGTTGATTGATGGATCGACTTCAGTGAAACCAGCCTGCCTATAGATAGATGAATCTTGTCTGGTATTTTTGAACCAGCCACACTTCCTTCCTGCTGCGGCATCCCCCGCCTATCTAAATTCTGGTGTTGGAGCTTAATCAAGGGGATTATAACATACCTCCCATGTGACAGTGTTTGGGCCAGGTGATTGGCCAGGTGACCTCACATGGGGGTGATCACCTGCTCCCTCATACCCGGAAGACTTGCTGTGCTAATAAGGGTTGTGGCAGTGCGAGGAGGAGGTGGCATGGCTATGTAGTTGGGTAAGTATACAGCTGGCTGAGAAGAGCTGTCTAAATAGGGTTGCCACCTTTTCTTCAAGTGAAACCCGGACACTTAAGCAGTGCACAGCATTTTTTTTATAGTATAAATAATACATATATTTTTTGCTATTAAATAACATTTCTAATCATATGAAGGTAATAACAAGAGTCCCCCCTTTACATCAGAGTCCACAGAGTTCCCCTTTTACATCTGAACTTAGAGTTCCCTTTTACTGTAAGAACTCTGGGGACGCTAACGTAAAGGATTCTCTGGGAACCCTGATTTAAGGGTGAAAACGGAGAGCTCTGATGTACGGAGAGGACTCTGATGTAAGGGGGAACTTTGTGGCCTTTGGTGTAAAGGGGAACTCGGATGTAAGGGGTGCTCTGAGAACCCTGATTTACCTTAGTGTACACACAATCCAGATGTATCTGAGGCTGCTAGACTTCAAATTTCAGGCCCCCACTTTCCTTTTCTGAGGCACAGTGCCGGGGATTGGAGTGTGAGGCAGACAGAGAGGGGTAGGGGTGGGAGGAAGAGGTGCAGATTGAGTCCTCTCTCCTCTCCCGTCTGTGTGTGTGTTTGGGGAAGGGATTGTTAGTGCTGGCTTTGTTAACCACTTGCCGACCGCCGATCGGCATCTGACGGCGGCAAAGTGGCTCGTTCCCGCAAATCGCCGTCATACGACGGCGGCTGCGGGAACGAGTTTAGTGAGCGCGCGCGCGCCGCCGGAGGCGCGCCCGCGCGCTCACTGTGTCCAGGGGGGGCCAGGGAGCGGGTGCGGTGGCTTCGATTGCCGCCGGCTACCCGCAATGGCCCCCCCGGAGCGAGTGAGCGGAGGTCCATGTATGTAAACACGGACCTCCGCTCTCCATCGGCCGCCGTTAGCTTCGGTGGCGTGGGCGAGGGACCGGGGGGGACCTGTGTCACTCGCGCGCCCGCGCGGAGGCCGCCGCGCGCGCGCGAGTGATTTGAGCAAGGGCGTCGGCGGCAGCATACTGCCGCTAAACGC
>BLSH010005937.1:165199-184748 GCA_018402905.1 Glandirana rugosa | reverse complement strand
GAATCGCAAAAAGGGCTCCGGTCCTAAAGCAGGAAATCCTTCCGGGGCTGAAGTGGTTAAGGAATCTGGTACATATACTTGTGTCCTTTGAGGCTCCATAAAATATATGTAAATTAAAGTGCTTGTGTCTAGGGTTCAGCTTTAATTATTGTTTCTAGTTTTGGACAGTGTGGGAAATAATTTTGAGATTCTTTTTTTATCACTTTCTGTCTCTGTGATGCCTCTATGAGAGCAAATGGAAGGAGAGTCTGAGCAACTGCTGGGGATGCCCTTGGGCCTCATTTACACTTGTTTGGCGAGGGGATGAAATGGGGAAAATGTATGTCTGAGCCGCATTTTTACCCCTCCCCCCTTTCCCCCAACCTTCTAACCTTATGCTGCAAAGAGGGAAAAACTATACCCACTGTCATGTTCAGTACCACCAGCTAAACATGACCCATTTAAGTGAATAGGGGCTCCCTGCAACTCCGTGTGATACATGCTACTTCAAGGGGTTAAAGCAGGCAGCGAGGAGGTGATACAACACCTCCTTACCGCCTGTCAAATGCTCTCTAAAGAGCATTCCAAACGCAGATGACTCTTCAGACAACACTGCAAGTGTAAACTAGCCCTTAAAGAGGTTGTAAACCTCCCTTTACACTTTGTACCTATAGGTAAGCCTAGAAAAAGACCTACCTATAGGTACTATAAATATCTTCTAAACGTTCGCCGTTTAGGAGATATTTACAGTATACTGCACCGATGATATCATCGGTGCATGCGCTATGAAGAAACCATCTTCCGTGACGTTTCTGCAGAAGTCAGTGCCGTGACCGGTGGCTCCAGCGCACATCCACGGGAGTGACGTCATGCAGCTCTGGCCAATCACAGAGCCGGAGTATGGAACGAAGAGGGGCAAAGATGGATGCGGCCTGCAACAGGAATGGCACAGGCTTCGTTTTGCAGGTAAGTGTCACATAATGTGCTAGTATGTGATGCATACTAGCACATTATGTCTTTACTCTGCAGGGGAGGGAGAAGAAAAAATTGTTATCAGGGGTTTACTTCCTCTTTAATGTGAACCCCTTGTTTGCTTTGGCTTTAGATTAGGTTTAGCAGATAAAAGCAAAGAAAGATGTATGTGTAGCCCCTGTTACTAAAAGTGGGACTATAATGCAAATTTCGTTTTTGGCTGAGCTGTAAACAGCTCATATTGATTGTATAATTTAGTTGTCTTGTCCTAATCTCAATAAGGTTGTGCATTTCTCACTGTTGTCAGTAGGTGTCACTGGTGCCACAGGCCAGTATGAGAAGTACAACTAAGTTGTGTTATGAATAATTATTCTTTCTTCTAGAACAGCCCAGTAGGAGGTTCCTGGCTGCTGTGCATTCTGGGAAGGGAGTATTTATTTGGGCTAGACCATGTGCTCTATCTCTTACCTCAGGGCCCTCCTGGCTTGATGATGTGCTGCTGTGAGCTCTGCAAGTAGGCCCGGAAGCCTGTCTGGGGCCTACTATTACTGCGGTGGTCCTTAGGCTGTCTTGCCTGTGTGGAGGAAGCCAAACCAAGCTGAGAAGATCCAGGGGAGGACTTTTGTTGGAGAGAGCCAGGATGGAGGCTGGTCTCTCAGGAGGGCCTGGTGACTTGTTTGGAGGACACACCTATATCTAAAGCTGCGCTTACAGTGTTGCCGGATGGTTTAAAGGTTCTGACACTGTGAAGCTGAATCCTATTCTACAATCTAAACTGTGGTAACTAGCTCCTGGTTGCTAAGCCTGTGAGAGAGGCCTATCCGGGAGTGATCTGGCTGCTAAGTCTCTGTGAGAGACCTATCCAGGTATACACGATGCGGGAAAGAGAAAGCTGTTTACCTCTGGATTCAAGAAGTCTGTAAGTGATCTGAAAATGGTATCTGAAACCTTGCCCAAGTTCTACATTAAAGCATTGAAAAATATCTAAAGTGACTGATGCTCAGTTTCTGTTCTAATCTCCCCATTATAGCCATGAATTCAGCCCTGAGAAGTGATGTCAGCTCTCCCCATCCCTGGTAGTCACCCTTAGGCTCCCGGGGAATTGGGGCAGGCGCTACATATATATCATCTGGGACTGATTTAAAGGAAATCAATACCTGGGCCAGAAAATGCAGATGACCTGGCTGTCTCTGGCTTCACTGGAGTCACAAGACCTGGAACAAGAGTGTAGAGGATGAACTCCAGATGTACATTCCTGTTTCCAGCCCATAAGGCAGAAAGAATTGAAACAACGGGATCCGAATAACAGCCAGGAAACTAGCATTTTGAGTCAGTCAATGGGTGCCTACATTGGTGCGTTTTTATTTTTACCTTTGTTGGACGCAATTATGAGACTGAAAACATCAGGAGGCTCAACCTTGGGGCGCTCTGCCATAGTCCCATCTGAAAGACAATACGACAGTGATAACATCAACACTAACAATAGGAAATATCACTCCGAATGATACAGAAACCTTCACTTATTGCTCAATGATATATTGGAACTGATTTACTAAAGGCAAATACACTGTGCACTTTGCAAGTGCAGTTGCTCCAGATCTTAGTAAATGAGGGAAAGCTCTGCTGACTTTCATCAGCCAATCATGTGCAAGCAAAAATGCTGTTTTTTTTCCTCTTTGGATGTGATTGGGTATTCTTTGTTAAGTTAAACTTTACCTCATCTACTAAGCTCTGGAGCAACTGCACTTGCAAAGTGCACAGTCTATTTGCCTTTAGTAAATCAACTTCAGTATGTCTCTTCTGCATTAATGTGGTTGTAAAGGCTATAGGTTTTTTACCATCATGCTGTAAAAGCATGAAGGTAAAACACCCTCTGTGTGCAGCAGCTCCTCTAATACTTACCTGAGCCCGATGTCGATCCAGTGATGTGCACGAGAGCCTTGGCTGTCCCGGGACTCCCTCTGCTCATTGTCAATCACAGCCAATGAGGTGATAGCGGGGGGCGGGACTGAGCCGCGGCTCTATGTGTCTTATGGATGCATAGAGCAGGGCTCAGGAGCCAGCACATACCAGTGCCCCCATAGCAAGCAGCTTGCTATGGGGGCACTGGTCAAGGAGGAGGAGCCAGGAGTGCCGGCAGGGGAACCAAGAAGAGGATAAGGGCTACTTTGTGCAACACCAATGCACAGAGCAGGTAAGTATGACCTGTTTGGTATTTATTTGTGTAAAACAGAACCTTTGATACCACTTTAACCACTTCAGCCCCGGAAGGTATTACCCCCTTAATGATCAGGCCATTTTTTTGCGATACGGCACTGCGCTACTTTATTGTTTCACTTTAAGCATTATTAAAATCGCTGCTCCTGAAAAAACAATTGATTTAAAAACCTTTTTTTTTGCATTGATACATGTCCCCTAGGGCAGGACCCGGGTTTCCATACACTTTTTAGGGCAATGACTTGCATATAAGCCTTTAAAATGAGCACTTTTGATTTTTCATGTTCGGGTCCCATAGACTTTAACGGTGTTCAGAAGTTCGCACTCATTTTTTGCCTGTTTGCATGTTCTGGTGCGAACCAAACCGGAGGGGGAGGGGGGGTGTTCGGCCCATCCTATTACAATGATCAGTGCTAAAAATATGCACTGTTACTGTACTAATGACACTGGCAGGGAAGAAGTTAACACCAGGGGTGATCAAAGGGCTAACTGTGCTCCTATCTGGTGCTTGTTAAAGTCTCGGGTGACAGTTTGATCACCTCCACGTTTTTTAAAAAAACGGACAGGAACAGTTACATCCCCACAGACTCATGTCATCATGCAGCTTGGATCTCAGCAGTTCCCAAAGGACAGTTTCCCCGCCTAAGACGTAATTGTTCAAAGATGGAGGATTTCCGGAGGGAAGCAGACATCCTAAAGAAAAGATTTCTGGAGAAAGGTTATGAGGAGGCAACTCTGGTGAAAACCATCAGAGAGGTTGAACTACGGAATAGAGAGGATTTGATTAAGGACAAGCCCCCCAATTTGAATCAGAATCAGGACTGGTCTTTTTCTTTTTTCACAACATATACTGAACAACATTATATGATTAAGAGAATTATTAATAAGCATTGGCCGGTCCTAAAAGGAGATCGCATCCTTGGACCAACACTTCCAGATAAACCAGGGGTAATCTTCAGGGGAGCCGGAAGTTTAAGAAATAAAATTGCCCTTAATGTCCCTGATCCACCCACTAGACCAGTATTTTCTGGGGACCTAAAGGGATACTATTTCTGCCATAGGTGTAAGGCATGTGAGGTAAATTCCCTGAAAGGAAGGAAGGTGACATCCTTTAGCTCCTCAGTTACAGGGAAGGAATATGAAATCAAAACTTATATTACGTGTAGTACTCGAAACATTGTGTACCTTATCAAGTGCCCATGTGGGTTGGATTATGTGGGAAGAACCACCCGGAGTCTAGCCACCAGATTGGGAGAGCATATTTGCAACATCAAAAAGGGCTTTCCGGGACACAGCGTTTCGAAGCACTATGACCTAAAGCATGGAAGAAGCCTAGCTGGTACCAAGTTTATAGCCCTGGAGAAATTCACGGGACATTGGAGGGGAGCTAATGCCAAAATATGTATATCCCAAGCAGAAACCAGTTGGATATATAGATTAAAGTGTTATACGCCATTCGGCTTAAATGTAGAATGGGACCTGAACTGCTATATAAATAACAGTTAACCCTTGACAGGAAGGAAGTTTTTCTGGACAGGTTATGGGCCCATGGTAACAGAATGTCGGTTGATTGAGAGTAGGGGAGGTTCGTGGCAATTTAGTGTCTGCCACCACGGGTCGATTTCTGATTATCCCCTGGCTTTTATATACATTTTTTTACACATTTTTTATTTTTTGTTTATATGTATCTTTGACATGATTCAGAATTTAATCCCTAGTGATGGGGCTGGGAATACTTACATTTCTCCCAGCAGGGGGCACCTTGCACTATCCTAGGACGAATATATAAATTAATTTTATTGGTTGTTTTTATATTAGCCTTTACAATATTTATCACCAGATGGGGAATATAGTTGATAATTCCAAGTATTTTTACTGGCTGCTTCAAATTAGCCTTTGTAATAATGTTTTTTATTATGTGATTGGGAGTAAGGTTGAAAGTGGATAATAGAGATGTTTTGGCAGATACCGCATAAGTGTGGGGGGATCCCCAATCAGCTTCCTTTATGCCTTCGGAACCTTTAAAATGATTATGCCCCCTTTTCTATTAAGGTGGAGTGGACCTACTAAGGGGGTTAAAAAATACGGGCCTGCTGCCCGCACCTCCCACCTACATATATATTTTGATAAGGTTTGGGGAATTACATTGGTTTACAATAACTTTAAAACAGGGAGTTTTGCATCTTTCTGACCTTCTGCCAAGTAGGTGAAATTTGTAAATACTCCTTTCTGGAATATGTGTGTAAAGTGTCCCCAATGTGGGAATCCGCCATGTTTATGGTTGGTTTGGTTATTGGAAACGGAACAGAGATAATTAAAACATGAAACGTGAGAGCTGATTGGCCCTCCCGGGCTGATGTTAGGTATAAATAGAGTGGTCCGTGCGTGTGGGCGTATCCCTGATGACGTCAACTCTGACGAAACCGGTTGGAGCTACGCCCGCACGTTGACCACTCCTCTGTTATCGTCATCACGCATCTGCGCATGCGCGGCCGTGGCACGGCCATTTTCCTTCCTGGTGGATGTTCCATTTGTGCTTTATCAAAGACGAATTGTTTGTAAGTTTTATTCCTTTTATTATTAAACTTGTGAAAACGATATTACACTATTGGGGCCCTTTATTCCTACATGTCTGGATTGATCCTTCCATCTGAGTGATTTGGAGTGTCGGGTCCAACAGCGGGGTCTGAAGTTTATAGTGAATACAGCAGCAGGAGAGGAGACTACCTGATTGCAGCAGCAGGAGGGGAGACCACCTAATTTGTAAACAAAGCGTGTTTGACCACTCTTATCAGGGGGTTGCATGCTCTCTGGTAAGAGTATAATAGCTGGGGTGTTGAGTGGCACCAGTGTGACCTTGTTTCATTTCTGACACGGATTGGGACTCTCTCTGCTTGTTTCATCTGTGAACACTTACCATCTCTTGAATTTGCTATTTTTATGGACTCATGATTTATTGAGTTATTAGCGCTGCACCATTTATGTATTAGTACGTTTTGGGGTTTCTTGCGATGTATGACCTTGTGCACAGCTGCTGAATTTATGTGATCTTCATTAGTACAAGACTGTTATATAATATAATTATCAGTTGCGCGGATTTTTATAATTTTATTTAGTACGTTGTTAAAGTGGAGTGCCACCCAAAAGTGGTACTTCCGCTTTAATGGAAGGTGACCCCCCGACATGCCAGGCAGAGGAGAGGGTGTAGGTCCACTTACACGTAAACCTTCCCCCCTCCCTCTCGGCAATCTTCTGGTACATGTCACAGGTCCCAGAAGATACGCCAGCCAGTCACAAGGCACAGCGTGACTCGCGCATGCGCGGTGCGCACCCGGCTTTGAAGAGCCCCAGGAAGAAGTCTTTTTAGATGAAACCGGCAGGGCGACGGCTGCTTTCCGGTACCGCTTCACCATTCAACTTGTCCTTGTGGGAAATGTGATGTTTACATGCAGTGTTTTTATTGCCTATATGTAAGTGCAACCTTTAAATACATTTTAAACGCTTTTATACGGATTTACACTATGTCTACCCCCTTTCTTTCCTGATTTGATGCGCCTGCTCTGATGAGGGGAACGTATGGTGTATATGGTTTGGACGGAATATTGGGATGTTCTGTTTAGAGATCGCCGTTCTGCTCTGGGGAACGATCATGGATAGCCGGCGGACATCGGGTCCGCTGACCACTGGACCCGCTGATTGGCATCCCCTGTGTCCAATCACCGCGTGAGCACGCCTCTGGCAGCACACATGCACCCCCCAGTGTCTACTGCACGAAATAGCACACAGGTACAGTCTGGAGGAAAGAAGGGAAAGGGGAGACATGATTGAAACCTTTAAATACATCAAGGGGGTGAATAAGGTTCAGGAGGGCAGTCTTTTCAATATGAAACCAAAATCAAGAACACGGGGACATGACCTCAAACTAACTGGGGGGAAGTTCAAAACCAATCTTAGAAAGTATTATTTTACTGAAAGGGTGGTTGATGATTGGAATAAACTACCAACAGAGGATGTGAGACAGTCAACAGTAAATGGCTTCAAACATGCTTGGGATAAACATAAATCTATAGTCAGACAACAAGGTTAATGTAAAAAAATAAAATAAAATAAAATAAAATAAAAAAATAAATAAATAAAAAAAATAAAAATAAAAAGGGGCAGACTCGATGGACTACTCAGTCTTTTTCTGCCGTCACTTTTCTATGTTTCTATGTTTCTATGTAGGTAGGTCGTTTCACTCAATAGAGCCAACCTGCCGCAGTAAAAGTGCAGTAGAAGGTCGGCAAGTGGTTAAAGATCCATGCTGTTCACCCATTTTGTTAAGTTCCACTTCATGAAGTCACCAATGATAGCCTTCATATTGTTCTCTGTACAGGTTCCCAATTAAGCATATCTGAACCCAAAAGCAAAGAATTAAAAAAAGATTGCAGCTTATCAATCCTAAAATGTGGTGGCTGCATTAATTTTCTGGACCCTGCCACTAACACATTTCCTGCCCTTGGGTGACAACGCTCACCAACCCCACTGTATCACTGGAGGAACAATGTTGTCACTCCTGGCTGCTCTTCGGATTCAGTCTAGGTTCACATTGTGAACTGTATGTCAATTGCACAGAAATCGCATTACATTCCTGTGCAAAGTACATGCGATTCTGTGCAGTCTGATTTGAGCCCATTCATTTTGGATGGCTCAAATCACACCGCATCCACATCAGTTAGGTGCAGGCAGCTTTTTTTTTATTTGCACTTTGTTCAGGAAAAGCACTTGTGTTTGTGACCTGCTTTTTGGGTGTCGTTAACTTTCTATTGACACCTGCAGCAGATCGCAGTACACAGTGCGACTGCAATGCTGGAAATGCACAGGAATCGCTGTGTTCCCCGTACCGCTTCAGTGTGAACCGGGGTTTAGGCTACTAACCCCTCCTCCACTCCTTAGCTGCATTTTATAGGGAGGGACTCTTTTGTAGTTCACAGAAGATACCTGGGAACAATAATACTTTTCATGTATCAGTTTAGTGATCAAGAAGACTGGAATTCTATCAAGATGTACTGTATAGTTATTAGCAGAAAATGTTCTTAGCAAGAATAAAGAAAATGAATGCAGCCACTACACTTAAGGACTGGCACGGTGCAATATATTGCGTTTGTGTTTTTGAAATTAGATACAGAAGCTGTCACAGATAACTCTCTAGAGTTATATTATGGGGGAGTTCACTGTATTGGTGTAAATACGTACTAATGTACCTCTTGAAGCAATTTTATGTATTTGCAAACACAGATAGCAATTAAATATCGGAAGGTTAAGCAAGAACACAATAGAACCCATTGCATCCCATTGTACAATAGAGCCCAATACATCCCAACGTGCAATAGAGCCCAATACATCCCATTGTACAGTAGAGCCCAATACATCCCATTGTACAGTAGAGCCCAACGCACCCCATTGTACAATAGAGCCCAATACATCCCATTGTACAGTAGAGCCCAGCTCACCCCATTGTACAATAGGGTCCAATACATCCCATTGTACAATAGAGCCCAACACATCCCATTGTACAATAGAACCCAATGCATCCTATTGTACAATAGAGCCCAAAACATCCCATTGTACAAGAGAGCCTAATACATCCCATTGTACAGTGGAGCCCAATGCATTCCACTGTACAGTAGAGCTCAATGCATCCCATGGTAGAACAGAGCCCAATGCAAAACATTGTACAGTAGAACCCAACATATTCCATTGTACAATAGAGCCCAATGAATCCTATTGTGCAGTAAAGCCCAACACATCCCATTGTACAGTAGAGCCCAATACATCCCATTGTACAGTAGAGCCCAATGCACCCCATTGTACAATAGAGCCCAATGCAACCCATTGTACAATAGAGCCCAATGCATCCCATTGTACAGTAGAGCCCAATACATCCCATTGTACAGTAGAGCCCAATGCACCCCATTGTACAATAGAGCCCATTGCACCGCATTGTACAATAGAGCACAATAAATCCCATTGTACAGTAGAGCCCAATACATCCCATTGCACAGTAGAGCCCAATACATCCCATTGTACAGTAGAGGCCAATACATCCCATTGTACAGTAGAGCCCTATGCATCTCATTGTACAATAGAGCCCAATGCACCCCATTACACAGTAGAGCCCAATACATCCCATTGTACAGTAGAGCCCAATGCATCCCATTGTACAATCGAGCCCAAAGCATCCTATTGTACAGTAGAGCTCAATGCATCCTATTGTACAATAGAGCCCAATGCATCCTATGGTAGAACAGAGACCAGTGCAAACCATTGTACAGTAGAACCCAACACACCCCAACACATTGTATAGAGTCCAAAGCACCCCAATGCATTGTGCAGTAAAGCCTAAACACACCACAGCACATATACCATGTATAATGGTGTCCTGCATTTTTTAGAAAAAGGGTAATTTATATTTTTTAATCTGTTGTGGTGCACTGGCAGCCCAATCATAATCATTTTGTTTTGTAAATTGTATCCTTTTTTGCAACAACATAAGGTAGGCCATAGATTATCATGGATGGAAGGAAAGAAAATTGTTTGATTTCTCCATCAACAAAGTCAGTGTTGATGGGGGAATCCCTCCTGCAGAGCTCACTATTGTATTCTGCCGGCAGAGAGCCTTCCCTGCCAGCAGAACACAATGATTAACACAGTGTTGCCGATCGATCAACTTGGTGTACAACCAGGGTGCCCATACATGGATTGAAATTTGGCCGGACCCTGCTGAACTGACCCAGTTTCGATCCATGTATGGCCAGCTTAAGTTTCAACCGTTCCTCCTTTGGTCAGATGTGTAGGCCTCTAAATAAATGCCCCCTGCCAAAAAACTAAGTCAGCAGCTACAAATACTGTAGCTGCTAACTTTTACTATTAGGATACTTACCTGTCCAGGGATCCCATTGTGTCCTCACCCAAGCCGATTCTTGCATCGGCTCTCTGGTGCTAGCGCTGCCATCAGGGGTAAGGGAAACCGGCAGTGAAGCTTTGTGGCTTCACAGACAATTTCCTACTGTGCATGTGCGAATCGCGATGAACTTTGTCAATGGGCTGGCTGTGGCGAGGCTCAAACTTCCAGCTGAGTTCGCCGCTGCAAACTCAGCAGGAAGTGGTAGCGGGTACCTGTCAAAATCAACTACGCGCTCCCCCCCCCTCCCAAGGTGCCAAATGTGGTACTGGAGGGGGGGAGGAGGCAGACAAGTGGAGCCTCTCTTTTTGGGTGGAGCTCTGCTTTTTACCAAAAGTTTTACACAACACCAAACTTTTCACACAAAGCTTTTTAATAAATTATTGTTTTAGAAAGCCGCTATAAAGGCGACATTGTAATAAAAAAAAAGGACTTTTGGGTTTAGCCAATCATTTTTCGCTTATCAATTCTTCATGGGCCACACAAATGAGGGCATAGCAGGGGTGTATACACTTAGTACTAATGGGTGTCCCTCTTTCCAATCTTTGAAGGTTGGAAGGTATGCAACAGATCAGCTAAAAATAGACAGGTAAACATGTAAAAAGCAGCTTAGAGCGCTACCTGCTGGCTGAAAATGTAAGTAGAAAATATCCATAAATATGCATCTTTTTGTATTTAACTAAAAAAGGTACACACACATATATATATATGAATATGTATATATATATACTTCTGTTTGTAAAATCTAAAAAGTCAAGTATGTAGCTTACCTGTAGGGGAATCCCAATGCAAATGTGAATCAGAGAGGCCAAGAGAACTAAAGAAACTCTCCTGATGCCCATCCTACAGTGAATACCTTCAAGCAGATATGTCTTGGTACACTTGTGCTGTGTAGAATTCTCCTTCGTCTACTTGTCACCAGCAAGATGCCCCGTTTATATTCACATTCTGGCCAGGAAACAGCCAATGAGCTTCTAGTACTGTGCTGATATGTCACATAGTATAAGGGCCCCGGGTCATCCTTGACAGGCAGCAGTGGGCAAGGAAGGTGAGCCAATTAACCAAATTATTTTGTATGTAGTAATTATGACTTTTCATCCTCTAAACATGGAACAAACCAACATTTTCCAATTGATAATGATAATTGCCATGTCCAGGGTGGGCCAGGGAGAGGCTTCATTCATGAAATCAGCTGCTCCTAAATCCTTACATTAGAAAAAGAATGTTTTACAGTCCACAGGTGTTAATTTAAAGGACATGTATACCTGATCACTAAAATTGCAGATAAGCTTTAAGGCATAAAATAATTCTAAAAGTGTTTTCAACATTTTTAAATCTGCTGCTTTAAAAAAATAAATAAAACCCAATTATCCTGTCATGAAGGTTCTTGTTATGGGGTGACGGTGCTCTGTCCCTGTCCCCCTTATTGTTCTCCAGCATTGTCACCCTTTCACACTCTCCCTCAAAGAGGAATACAAAAGGGCGTGCCAATGTACAAAAGGTAAAACGTTTAACAAAATGAAAAAATGTGAAACATTAAATTAATTTTAAAAGAATGAACAGGTATAGTCCACCATTGTCCCCATCAGGAAATGTACCTTAAGAAATGTCATGCAGCCCTGTCATACAAGCAGCCATAGCAACATACACATTTTAAAAAAAATGTATCAAAATTTAAAAATGTAAAACCTTAAATAAATTTACAAAAATGTAAAACAATTAATAGTAGAGCTGCACGATTCTGGCCAAAATGAGAATCACAATTTTTTTGCTTAGAATAAAGATCACAGATTTACTATATGGACGTACAATTGCATTATTGAAGCTGCATAAATAACCAAGTCCTATGCCAACAAATTTTATTTTTTGGTAAAGAAGCACTTGTAATCCTGTATGTACAGCATTAAAAAGGAGATCATCGTCATGAGCTAATATAGTATGCTGAATCACATAGATGTACAGAAAGTGGTCAGACTATAACATTAGTAGAAATAAATCTTAGCATTTATCTGCACAATCTTTTAAAGTGGTAATAAACCCCCCAAAACAAAAAAAAAATAACAATACATTGCAGCTTACCAGTCCTTAAATGTGGTGGATTCATTGGTTTTCTTTTTTTTTTCTTTTTTTTTTACCTTATTTTCCCCTGGCTTTAATACCACTTTAACTATTTTAAGTATCATCTTATTAAGGAAAATGAGTGACCAACAAAGGGTATGTACAGTATGTAAGGTACACTATGAATATCTGTCTAAAGTTAAGGAAACACACAGGCACAATGATTCTGAGGTCAGGAAAAGCAGAAAAAACAGGAATAATAGAAAAAGGCAAGGAATGATCAAGAAGGGCTGAAAGAAAAAAAATGTGCGGTAGACCTTGGTGTGATAGGAGTGTAAAAGAGATGTAAAAGAGATAGCCAAGGAGAAAGAAGGAACAAGGAGTAGAGGAGGGTGGAGAGATCAGTAGGTCATAGAGTGGTGGGAGAGGCAGTCAAGGATCCAGGGAAAAGGAAGGAAAGAAATATGAAGAGCACATTAGGCCATAGAGTGGTGGGAATAGTGGAGAGGGAAGCAATGAGAAAGAAGGTACTGTTCAAGGAGTACAGGAAGAAGGGAAGAAGAGCACAGTAGAGCAAGGAGTGGTTCAATAAGCAAAAGAAGAAACAAGGAGACAGAAGAAACATGGAGTAGAGGAACAAGAAAAGACATGCGGAGAGCACTGTAGGTCATAGAGCGGTGGGAGCAGCGGACAGGGAGCCAAGGAGAAAGAAAGAACATTGAGTAGAGGGGGAAGGAAAGAAATGTGAAGCATACAGAAATCCATAGAGTGGTGGGAGTAGCAGAGAGGCAGTCAAGGAAACAGAAGGAAGAAGGCGTAGAGGAGGTAGGAAAGACAGAATTGTGGGAGTAGTGTAGATCGAGCCAAGGAGAAAGAAGGAACATGGGTACAGCAGAAAGGAAAGATGCTCAGTAGGCCAAAGGTTGGTGAGAGTAATGGAGATGGATCCAATGAAAAAGAAGAAACAAGAAGTAGAAATAGAAGGAAAGAAATGTGAGTAGCACAGTAGGCCATAGAGTGGTGGAAGTAGTGGTGAAGGAGCCATGGAGAAAGATGGAATAAGGAGTAGAGAAGGAAGAACATGCAGAGAGCACAGCAGGCCAAAGAGTAGTGGGGGTAGCAGAGAAAGAGCCAAGCAGAAAGAAGAAACAAGGAGTAGAGAAGGAAGGAAAGGCATGCACTCATGGAAGTCACAGTAGGACATAAAATGGTGGGAGTAGTGAAGAGGGAGCCAAGGAAAAAGAAGGAACAAGAAGTAGAGGAGGAAGGAAAGACATGTGAAGAGCACAGTAGGCCATGGAGTGGTGGGAGAGGTTGAGAGAGCCAGGGAGAAAGAAGGAACAAGGAGTATTAGAGAAAGTAAAAATATGTGAAGAGCACAGTAAGCCATAGAGTGGTGGAAGTAGTGAAGAGAGAGCCAAGGAGGAAGGAGGAACAAGGAGTAGAGGAGGAAGGAAAGATATATGAAGAGCACAGTAGGCCAAGATGTGGTTCGTTAAGCAAAAAGCCAATGAGACAGAAGGAATAAGGAGTAGAGGAGGAAGGAAAGACATGCGGAGAGCGCAATAGGTCATAGAGTGGTGGGAGTATCAGAGAGGTAGCCAAGGAAAAAATAAGAAGAAGTTGTAGAGGAGGAAGGAAAGACAAGATTGTGAGAGTTTTGGAGAAGGAGCCAAGGAAAAAGAAGGAACAATGGGTACAGCAGAAAGGAAAGCTACGCACAGAACACAGTAGGACAAAGTGTTTATGACAGTAACGGGGGGGGGGGGTCCAGGGAGAATAGAAGGAATAGTAGGCCATAGAGTAGTGGGAGCAGTGGTGATGGAGCCAATGAGAAAGATGGAGTAAGGAGTAGATGAGGAAGGTACACATGCAGAGAGAGCACAGTAAGCCAAAAAGTTGAGGGATTAGTGCATAGGTAGTCAAGGAGAAAGAAGGAACAAGGAATAGAGGGGGAAGGAAATACATGTGAAGAGTACAGTAATCCATAAAGTGGTGGGTGTAGCAAAGAGGCAGCCAAGGAAACAGAAGGAAGAAGGCGTAGAGGAGAAAGGAAAGACAGAATTGTTGGAGTAGTGCAGAGGGGGCCAAGGAGAAAGAAGGAACGAGGAGTAGAGGAGGAAGGAAGGACATTCAGAGCGCACAGCAGGCCAAAGAGTGCTGGGAGTAGCAAAGGGGGAGAAAGAAGGAACAAGGAGTAGAAGAGGAAGGAAAGACCAAAAGAGAGCACAGTATGCCAAAAAGTGGTGGGAGTAGCAGAGAAGGAACCAATGATAAAGAAGGAATTAGGAGTACAGGAAGAAGGAAAGATATGCGGAGAGCACGGTAGGCCAAGCAATGTTTCAATAAGCAAAAGAAGAGACAAGGAGACAGAAGGAACTAGGAGTAGAGGAGGAAGGAAAGACATTCGGAGAGCAAAGTAGGTCATAGAGTGGTGGGAGTAACGGACAGAGAACCAAGGAAAGAGAAGGAAGAAAGCATAGAGGAGGCAGGAAAGACAAGATTGAGGGAGTAGTGGAGGGGAAGCCAATGAGAAAGACAGAACAAGATGTAGTAAAAGAAGGAAAGACATGTGAGAAGCCAAGTAGGCCATAGAGTGGTGAAAGTAGTGGTGATGGAGCCAAGGAGAAAGATGGAATAAGGAGTAGAGGAGGAAGGAAGAACATTCCCTCCCCATTCTACTCCTTTAAGGGTGCATTGTAATGTGTATACATCTGTTTTGAGCACATCGCACTCTTCCCCTATATTTATGTTCTCTGACACACATAAGCATCAAGTTTAATGATGTATACAGGATTTCTCATGTTCTTATTGGTTTTTCCCCTTTCCTGATGACCGGTATATTAATGTATGCTTTTGTACCTAATAACACATCTAGTCCCTTTCTTTGGCTCTCTGTGCTTTTGGGGAAGTCTCTGGGGCCGGGCATATGCGCTCCACGTCTCCCATTGGGAGGCGTTAGGGGTGTGCGTGTGTGCCGAATGACGCGGAGGAGACTATTTCTCCTCCTGCGTCCTTTGGTGGTTGTTTACACGCTCCCCTTTACACACAGCACGCCCATCTAGTTTGGCCATGCGCCGTTGTGTTGGAGCGCACACCGCACCATGCGGCGGCTCCATGGCCTATGATGCACATTACACGCTGCTCACATAGTTAGTGGGTAGTGGCATCCGCATTGGCACGGTGGGGGGCCTATATAGGACGGGTGCTACATTGCAGCATCCCAGATGGCGGTGGACACACGAGGAGACGCCACTACATACAGGTATTCGGCACCAGTCCAGTGCCTCCCTCTACCTTGTTACAAATGAAATCGGCTTTACTATATGGCAACTCTTTCTCTTTCCCTAGACTAACTATACTTGCTGGAACAACGCCACTTGCAAACCTTGCGTGCCTGGTGTTTTCTATTCAATGTATTCACACATAGATATAAATTATCCTGGTAAAAAATTGCTTTGGCCCCCGCATTAGGGGATATCCCTTTATATAGCAAGTATTTAGTTTTTATGTCTAATTTTTATCTGTAGACTTAGACCTAATCTGACAGGGCGTGAAGCCATGCTACAATATATGGATTTTATCCGGCACCAAGCGCTAAATATTTGATGTGGCGGGTAAGTCGCCACCGCTATATACCTGTGGTGGGGATATGCTCCACCATTTATATACAATATATATTTCCATTACAGACTAGGTATACCTCCTTTTCTTCTTTCGGCACTTACACCAATATAACCTCGGGTACCCCCGGTGGTAGACCTTCTACCAAATGCCTGGCAGCTGCTTGTCTCCATACTTGTCTGGAGACCCCCACCAGGTAGTACTTCATGCTTTGTTTTTGTACTGACAGTATACTGTAGCAGGAGTTATAAGGTGGCCTATAATAACACCATTACATAAATATATATACCTAGGTCTGAGGCACAGGTCCATCTGTACCTACGTCCAACCGCTTGTCTCTACTCCTACTGCCCCCTCTGTCCGCCCCCCCTGAGCATTTTTCCTTTGAGCACAGACAACCAACCTTAAGCATTACAGATGATATATATGCTTTAGAGCGATACAATAATGTACGGTTATATTATATTATAATATTACACTCATGGATATGTTTTTCTTTTCTACCTAAGTAATCTCAACCCATGATGTGAGAGGTCCTGAGGTAGCTTGTTAAAAGCGAAATGTGTCGACCTACTCTGCATGAACATTGTTGTCCGTTTATGGTACAATGTATCGCTCAGAATGTATTGAATACGGTTTAGAGATTACTGTATAGGTTGTCTTATGGAAATTGTTTGCTCTTATTCTGCAATTTCTTAACATTTTAAGATTCTGCCTTTTAACAAACTTTCAAAATAAACACGTCATTTTAACAGACCTTGTGTGTGTTGTCTCGTGGTGTGCCCATAAAGTCCACTCCAGTTGGGGATACTCCCCATTTCCTTTTTCGACGAACATGCAGAGAGCACAGAAGGCCAAAGTGTGGCGGGAGTAGCGGAGAAGGAGCCAAGCAGAAATAAGAAACAAGGAGTAGAAAGTGAAGGAAAGCCATGCACACATAAAAAAGCACAGTTGGACATAGAATGGAGGGAGTTGTGAAGTGGGAGCCAAGGAGAAAATAGACAGAAGGAGCAGAGGAGTAAGGAAAGACATGTTGAGCGCACAGTAGGGCATAGAGTGCTGACAGTAGTGGAGTGAAAGCCATGGAGAAAGAAGGCACGAGGAGTAAATGAGGAAGGAAAGACATGTGAAGAGCACAGTCGGCCATGGAGTGGTGGGATTGGAGAGAGAGCCAGGGAGAAAGTAGGAACAAGGAGTAAAGAAGGTACGAAAGATATGTGAAGAGCACACCATGCCAAAGAGTGGTGGGAGTAGTGGAGAGAGCAAGGGAGAAAGAAGGAACAAGTAGTAAAGGAGGAAGGAAAGATATGTGAAGAGCACTGCAGGCCATAGTGTGGTGGGAGTGGTGGAGAGAGAACCAGGGAGAAAGAAGGAACAAGAAGTAAAGGAGGAAAGAAAGATATGTGAAGAGTACAGCAGGCCATAGTGTGGTGGGAGTAGTGGAGAGCGAGCCAAGGAGAAAGAAGGAACAAGGAGTAGAAGAGGAAGAAAAGATATGTGAAGAGCGCAGTATGTCATAGAGTGGTGGAAGTGATGGAGAGAGAACCAGGGAGAAAGAAGGATCAAGGAGTAGATGAGGAAGGAAAGATATTTGAACAGCACAGAAGGCCAAGGAGTGGTTCGATAAGCAAAAAGAGAGCCAAGAAGACATTTGGAGTAGAGGAGAAAGGAAAGACAGGCGGAGAGTGCAGTAGGTCATTGAGTGGTGGGAATGTCAGAGAAGCAGCCAAGGAAAGAGAAGGAAGAAGGTGTAGAGGAGGAAGGAAAGACAACATTGTGGGAGTAGTGGAGAGGGAATCAAGGAGAAAGAAGGAACAAGGAGTACAGCAGAAAGGAAAGATATGCACAGAAGACAGTAGGCCAAAGTGTGGTGACAGTAATGGAGGGGGATCCAGGAAAAAAGAAGGAACAAGGAGTAGAGGAAGAAGGGAAGACATGTGAAGAGCACAGTAGGCCAAAGAGTAGTGGTAGTAGTATAGAGGAAGCCAAGGAGAAAGAAGACAGAAGGAGCAGAGGCATAAGGAAAGACATATTGAGAGCACAGTAGGCCATAGCGTGGTGGGAGTATTGGAGAGGGAGCCAATGAGAAAGAAGGAGTACGGGAAGAAAGACACGCGGATAGCACAGTAAGCCAAGGAGTGGTTCAATAAGCAAAAGAAAAGGAGACAGAAGGAACTAGTAGTAGATGAGAAGGGGAAGACATGCAGAAAGTACAGTAGGTCATAGAGTGGTGGAGAGGGAACCAAGGAGAAAAAAAGGAACAAGGAGTAGAGCTATAGAGTAATGGGAGTAGTGGGGAGAGAGCAAGGGAGAAAGAAAGAACAAGGAGTAGAGGGGGAAGTAAAGACGTGAAGAATACAGGAATCCATAGAGTGGTGGGAGTAGCAGAGAGGCAGGCAAGGAAACAGAAGGAAGAATGTGGAGAAAGGAAAGACAGAATCATGGGTGCAGTGTACAGGGAGCCAAAGAAAAAGAAGCAACAAGAAGTACAGGAGGAAGAAAAGACATGTGAGGAGCACAGTAGGCCATAGAGTGGTGAGAGTAGCAGAGAAGGAACAAGGAGTAGAAAAGGAAGGAAAGGCATGCACAAATGAACAGCACAATAGGACATAGAATGATGTGAGAAGTGGAGAGGGAGCCAAGGAAAAGGAAGGAACAAGAAGTAGAGGAAAAAGGAAAAACATGTGAAGAGCACACTAAGGCTATAGTGGTGGAAGTAGCAAAGAGGGAGACAAGGAAAAAGAATATATAAGGAGTACAGGAAGAAAAAACATGTGAAGAACACAGTAGGCTATAGAGTGATGGGAGTAGTGGGGAGAGAGCTAGTGAGAAAGAAGGAACAAGGAGTAGGGGAGGAAGGAAAGATATGTGAAGAGCACAGCAGGCCATTGAGTGGAGGGAATAGTGGAGAGAGAGCCAAGGAAAAAGAAGGTACAAGGAGTAGAGGAGGAAGAAAAGACATGTGAAGAGTGAAGAGCACAGCAGGCTAAGGAGTGGTTTGATAAGCAAAAAGAGAGCCAAGGAGGCAGAAGGAGTAAGGAAAGAGTAGAGGAGGAAGGAAAGACATACGGAAAGCGTAATAAGTCATAGAGTGGTGAAAGTATCAGAGAGGTAGCCAATAGTGTTGAGCGAACCCGAACTGTAAAGTTCGGGTCCGTACCGAACTTTTGACTGTCCGGGACCCGGACCCGAACCCGGTTCGGGTCCGGGGTTCTGGTATTTTATTCCACGTGTTGAAAAGCTGCCAAGGGCAGCCAATCAACAAGTGTTTCACTGGTTTTCCCTAGAAGCCATCACAGCCATACCTACTAATGGCATGGCTGTGATTGCCCAGTGCACCATGTGACCCAGTCTCTATGTGGGGCTGGAGTCACGGTGCTGCATGTCATATGCTCTCAGGATAGTTTAGGGAGAGGATGCTGCTGGCTCTGTGAGGGACAGATTGCAGATATTATAGAACATCTCTCTGACCCAGTGTACCACGTGACCCGTTAGTGTCGGTACGGTAATCATCCATACCGACACTACCGAAGATCCCTTTTGGTCACTTTGTGAACAACTAACCGACGGGAACCGTCGAAAAGTTGTGCACCTTATTTTATGGTCTTGGGGCCTGGGCTTGGCCCAAGCCCAGGCCCAGGGCCTGTCAGTTTTCAAGCCATGCCTGGGCTTGAAATGTCAAGCCCAAGCGAGTTGTGATAACCGATGGAGAGACTATGAAAGTGGTGAGATACTGAATAATGCGAAAGGCATACA
>BLSH010005937.1:102473-130229 GCA_018402905.1 Glandirana rugosa | reverse complement strand
GGGAGAACAGATAAAAGGATAGCGTGAGGAAGGACCGTTTGTCCGAGAATACAGCCACCCACGACGTTGCTTTTAGTCGACCCAGGACCTTTACAGTACGTTCACATATATAAGCAGTTCGGTGGCATCTAGGAAGAGGTTTCATAACAAATAACTTCTCTAGTGTAGTGTCTTTTCACGACATTGACGTGAAAAGACACTAGAGAAGTTATTTCTTATGATACCTGTTGTAGTCACGGACTGCAGTGTTAACGCGAAGACCTTCTTATCAGTTTGAAAGGGTATCTGTGAGGATTTGGAACACCCGTCGGAAGGGTCTTCGCAATTGTGACGTCAGGCACTGATGTTGTCCATAGTATTCTTTATTGAAGAGATCACAGAAAAGTGCAGTTACAGCACTTTTCTGTGATGTGATCTCTTCAATAAACAATACTTTGGAGAAGGATCTACGGTGGCTTGACGAATATATACACTTGCATGACATTTCCAGGACCCAGCTGATTTTCGTTGCAGCACCCACCGACATAAGAGCCTGTTTGCCAGGAAGGAGTGCGATAGGAAAATAGACAAGAGGGCACTGATGTTGGACGAGAAGGCCTGGCTCACAGTCTCCACTCTAATTCATCCCAAAGGTAATCGTCAGGTTGAGGTCAGGACTCGGGTTGTGCAGAAGGTATTCTTCGGGTTGTGCAGGCCAGTCAAGTTCCTCCACTCCAAACTCGCTCATCCATGTCTTATGGCCCTTGCTTTATGTACTGGTCCAAATCATTTGGTGGAGGGGGGATTATGGTGTGGGGTTGTTTTTCAGGGGTTGGGCTTGGCCCCTTAGTTCCAGTGAAGGGAACTCTTAAGGTGTCAGCATACCAAGACATTTTTGACAATTTCATGCTCCCAACTTTGTGGGAAGAGTTTGGGGATGGCCCCTTCCTGTTCCAACATGACTGCGCACAGTGCACAAAGCAAGGTCCATAAAGACATGGATGACAGAGTTTGGGATGGAGACACTTGGCTGGCCTGCACAGAGTCCTCACCTCAACCCGATAGAACACCTTTGGGAAGAATTAGAGTGGAGAAAGCGAGCCAGGCCTTCTCGTCCACATCAGTGTCTCATCTCACAAATGGGCTTCTGCTAAAATGGTCAAACATTTCCATAGAAACACACCTAAACCTTGTGGACAGCCTTCCCAGAAGAGTTGAAGCTGTTATAGCTGCAAAGGGTGGGCCAACTCAATATTGAACCCTACGGACTAAGACTTGGATGCTAGTAATGTTCATGTGCATTATGGTAGTGTGGTACCCCACCAGCAGGTGGACACAGGATTCTCAACCTTGCAGGTTGAGGGGCTTTAGGGGATTTGCCTCTTTGAGAGGAAACTAGCCTTTCAGTTTCCTCATTTTGTAAACTCCATTTTGGGATCTGGGGCCCGGGGATTTCGTAGCGCACTGGGTGTTCTGGGTCACACACTGGGAGACGGCTCCAGCGAGGGAGACAGGCGGTCTCCAGGGGTCTAAGGCTGCAGAGGCAGAGGTGACCCACGATTACACGGCGGCTTATCAGCCAGGAGGGCTGACTTCAGTTATTAGCCAGGTGGGTTCTTTTGTAAGCTAGGATGGGTGAATATTATTATTATTATACAGGATTTATATAGCGCCGACAGTTTGCGCAGCGCTTTACAATATTAGGGCAGACAGTACAATTACAATACAATTCAATACAGGAGGAATCAGAGGACCCTGCTCGTTAGAGCTTACAATCTAGGAGGATCATTTATACCAGCAGCAGGAGGCTGATATATATAACAGTGTTGGAACCCCCTGTGAGGGAAGATTACTATGTTACCTTTGAACTTTCTTTTAATAAACATGGTCTATCATGCCTTCAAACAGAGATCCTGGCTGGCATGAACTCACTGAAACGCATCTACCATGAGAGCTAAATCCCCCATGCCACAGCGTGTAAAGGCAGGTGTCCCAATACTTTTGGTAATATAGTTTATGTAATGTAGCCATGCTAAATCATGATTGTTGCAGCTAAAATTATACCCTTTGACACATTTGGTGGTCAGTACTGCACTACTGACATGACCCTTTCAGAATGTGGACACACTGCAATCACATAAAAACTTTTCAGGGTTAGGAGGTGACGTATTATTTCCAAGCCACCTGCCAATCACCCTTTGATAAGCGATCTACTGGGAATTGCTTTTCAGAAGGGTGGCAAGGGCTGCTACTTGTGTATGTGTAATTTCTTAGTGTTGTACTCTCATGGTTTAGGATAGGAAGTACACTTTGATGGGTATGTGGCTTCCACATACTGTTGGCTTACAAATCTATGCAACTGAGACCATTGCTTTTATTAAGATGTTACAGAGAAGTTTAACCACTTTAGTCCCCCCCCCCCCTTTTTATGACACTTTTTTACATGTAAAAATCAGTATGTTTTGCTAGAAAATTAGCTAAGCATTTTTTTAAACACAATACCAAACATGTCACACTTCAAAATTGCGCATGCCCGTGCAACGACAAACTACGTAAATTTTACTATCCATAGGCAACGCTTTAAAAGCCATTACAGGTTACCACTTCAGATTTACAGAGGAAGTCTGGTGTCAGAATTACTCCCCATGATATGAGATTTGCGGTGATACCTCATATGTGTGGGCAGGCGGGCCCGAATCATGCGCTCACCTTTGCACTTTAATTTTTTTTTTTTACATAGAGTTGGTAAGGTTGGAAAAAGGCACCAGTCCATCCAGTCCAACCTGTGTGTGTGCTTATATGTTAATAGTACATTGTATACCCTGTATATTGTGGTCGTTAAGGTGCCCATCAAATACTTTTTTTAAATTATTGATGCTCCCCCCTGAAACCACTGCTCTTGGAAGGGAATTCCACATCCTTACCACTCTTACAGTAAAGAACCCCCTGTGCAGTTTAAGGTTAAACCGCTTTTCCTCTACTTTTAGTGAATGGCCGCTTTTCTTTTTAAATTCTCTTTCACAGAAAAGCTTTTTCCCTACATTGTGGTCACCATTACGGTATTTGTACATTGAAATGTTATCCCCTCTCAGGCGTCTTTTCTCCAAAGAGAACAAGTTCAATGCTTGTAGTCTTTCCCCACAGCTGAGATCCTCCAGCCCCTTTATTAATTATGTTGCCCTTCTCTGGACCTTCTCCAGTTCCAGCACATCCCTCCTGAGGACTGGTGCCCAGAATTGGACGGCATACTCAAAATGTAGCTGGATCAGAGTCTTGTAGAGTGGGAGAATTATCATTTTATCTCTGGAATGAAGCCCCTTTCTGATGCATGCCAGTATTCTGTTGGCTTTGCTTGCAGCAGCTTGGCACTGCATGCCATTGCTGAGCCTGTTATCTACTAAGACCCCTAGGTCCTTTTCTATCCTAGATTCCCCCAGAGCCCCTCCCCCTAGTGTGTAAAATGCATTCATATTTTTGGCACCAAAATGCATTATTTTACATTTCCAATATTAAACCTCATTTGCCATGTAGTTGCCCCCCCCCCATTCATTTGTTTAGAACTTCTTGCAAGGTTTCCACATCTTGCGTTGAAGTTATTGCCCTGCTTTGCTTTGTATCATCCGCAAAAACTGAAATTGTTCTGTTTATCCCATCCTCCACATCGTTTATGAATACATTTTTCTTTAATTATTTTTTATTTTTACTTTTACACTGTTGCTTTCAAATTTTTTTTTTTTTTTGGATCACTTTTTTGATCAGAATGTAAGCATCTTTGTGACAGCAATAAGCATGTGACAGGCACTCTTTTTAGAACCCTGATCCCTCCTCTGCCCTTAAAAGCATCTGATCACACCAAGATCAGTGTGATCAAATGCTTTTGATTTTTTTTTTTTAAATGGCGCATTGTGACATCATCGCTTCTGGGTTACTATATCATAGAGCCCAACAAAGCCGATCCATTCTTTGTTGGGCTCTATTAACAACAAGCAGAAGTGCAAGCTGGTCGATCAGGACTCCTGGTAGGAAGGAAGATCCCAGTAAAGCTGCGGAAGGTGGTGGGAGGGGGGACATTACCCCCACTACTCCCATTACTTGCAAAAGCACTACAGCATTTAGTTGGCCTCTAGGACTGCTTTTACAAGAGAGTCAACCGTCAGCTATAAAAAAATGGTACTGGGATGATACCTGCAACTGCAGGCATTATCCCAGTATAACCACTTGAAGTCTAGCGACTTACAGGTACGTCGCTGGTTGTCAAGTGGTTAAAGCTGAACAAAAAAAAGGAATTTAAATTTGTTCCTTAAAATGGTAGTAAACTGAATTAAAAAAAAAAATGCTGACAGCCTGTCAGCTGTCATATACACTGAGCCATGCATGCGCAGCTCAGTGTAGATTTAGGGCCCCTGATTTATGCCGCTGCCATGTGACTCCTGTGCGCATACACGGCCCAGCCATTCAACTGCTGAAAGCACAGAACCCAGAAAGGAGACTGGATGAGGTTGGAAGTGTCGGGGGCCAGCCGGATCAATTAAACCGCATCGCTGGAGGGTTTCTTTGACAGATAACTCTGCTATAATGTGCTAATATGCCATGCCCACCTGGAGCCCCCCCCCCCACTTCAATACTGGGCACTTTCACCCCCTTCCTGCCCAGGCCATTTTTTAGCTTTCAGCGCTCTCACACTTTGAATGACAATTGCGAGGTCATGCAATGCCGTACCCATATGAAATTGTAATAATTTTATTCACACAAATAGAGCTTTCTTTTGGTGGGATTTAATCACCGCTGGGTTTTTTATTTTTTACAAAAAAAAAAAGAAAAAAGCCCAAAAGTTTTGAAAAAAAAGGTTTTCTAAGTTACTTTCAGTAAATTTTGTAAATAAGTATTTTTTCTCCTTCACTGATGGGCACTGATGAGGTAGCACTTATGGGCACTGATTAGGTGGCACTGATGAGGAGGCACTAATATGCTGCATTGATAGGCATTGATAGGCGGCACTGATGAAAGGCACTAGTGGGCACTGATAGGTGGCACTGGTGGGTGCTGATAGGTGCCAGTAGTGAGCACTGATGGGCGGCACTGGTGGGCACTGATGGGCAGCACTGATAGGCACTGAAAGGCTGCACTGACTGGCATCATTTATGGGCACTAATTGATCGCACTGATGGCACAGCTGGGGCTTTCCTGTAATCAGGGCACTGATGATCAGTGCACCTGATTACCTTCCCTAGTTCCCCCCTCAAGGAGATGCCGCTGATCAGCTCTCCTCGCCACACACTGTCACAGCTAATCACATGGTTAAAGAGCCGTGTCATCGGCTCTTCACAGAGATCGGGGTCACGCTGTGTCCTAGCAACACAGCACGGCCACGATTGCTGCACTGTGCGCCACCGGCCGTTCGGTTGAGCCGTCATATGACGTCCACCCAGAAAGAGAGCCGCACCCCTTCTCTGTCATTTGACGGTGGGCGGGCAGCAACTGGTTAATAGCCACAAAAGATATAAATCCACCCATACAAACCCACATGATACCCCATAAAGGTAGCAGTGACATGATCACTGTGCTGCACATAGGCTGTACAGAAAGCAGAGCTGTAGGTGGGGCCCACACAGGCTCTACCTACCATAGACTGCCTGGAAAAAATGACATGCGTGTCTGTGAAGATTTTGTGTGCCGGAGAGGGGGATCACTGTTCATCTGCAGCTCCTACGTGGGGTGCGCTAAATTATACAATATCATATATATTATATGTAATTGCAATGATATTTAACCCAAAAGCAAACATTTATTATATTGCAGCTTACCAATCCATAGAGGTGATGTCTGCATTAGTTTTCTTTTTTAGGCTTTCTTTCCTTTATTTTCACATGGTGATCTGGCCAGTAAGTTTGTTTCTTTTAAATAGAAAAAGCTCTCCAACAAATGTAGCAGTTAGAGGGTTGAGACAAATGATTTACCACTAACAGGGGTGCTTATAATGATCAGCTTTTATTTATGTAAATCCTTTATCTCAAAAGGAACAAAAACGTTGCTGTAACTGCTTGTGTAACTGCAGTGTGAGTTGGAGTTTGGCTTTAATTTGTTTGTGTATTTAAATATGCTAGTACATCTAAAACGCCCCTGACTTACAATGCTGATGTCCAAAGGTGCTCCTGCATCCAAAGTGGGGACACTCTAATACAAGAGGTATGTTGCTAATCCAATCACCAGATGAAAACAGAGGGTAAAAAGCCTAAAAAAGTTAACTATTGCAGCCACCACACTTAATGAAAGGTAAGCTGCAATATATTACATTTTTGGTTTTGGGCTTAAAGGAGTTATAAACCCCTTTTTCACCTTAATGCATTCTCTGCTATAATGTGAAAAATCTTCTGTGCTGCAGTTGCCCCCTAGAGCCCCACTCCAGCCGCTGTCCTGGGTCCTCATTGGATAGATTGATAGCAGCAGAAGCCATTGGCTCCCGCTGCTGTCAATTAAATCCAGTGACATGGGAGCCTGGGGGCGGGGCCGAGTCCTGCTGTCTGTGTCAACAAACGCAGCAGCAGGACTCAGGAGTGCACCCACATGGGTGTCCCCATGGAAATTGGCTCTCCGTGGGGGCACCCAATGAAGAGGAGGAGCCAGGAACGTTGCCCGGTGACCCCAGAAAAAGGAGGTTTATGGCCACTCTGTGCAAAACCCTTGCACAGAGCAGGTAAGTATGATATGTCTATTATTAATAAAAAAACACACCTTTACAGTCACTTTGATACTGATGTAAGCCAGGTTCACATATGTGCGGCTGTGGTTTCCAGCCTGGGTTTCATTGCATTTCTGTTTACCGGTTCAGGTGTGATTCAGGTTCAAATTTTTGCTTGTCTTCACACCTGAACCGGACCCAAAAACGCACAGGACTCTTTTGGAATCCGCACCGTGGCCGCCCCGGACATGTGTGAACTGGCTCGCACTCGCATGCCATGCAAATTGGATGCGGGCAAAACTGCATCCAAGTCACACATATGTGAACCCGGCCTTAAGAGATGTAAAATAAATGTTTATCTGAACCCTGATTGGTGTTTTTTTTTAAGATCCTGGCAGCGGCATGTTGCTTTGTGACAGCAGTGACCAGTCTGAGTCCTCACTTTACCGTACTCATAGGAGCTTCCCCATCTGAGAGTCCTATCAGAGACCTGCACTATGCCAGTAAGTAGGATTGCTTGTTTACTTTATGCTCAGTGTACTGTGTGTTTTATTTCAGTTTTACATTGCTTAGTACTCATTGACTGGCAACTTACAATCTAGGGAGTAAAACCTCGTACATACGCTTCAACAGTCGTACGACCGAACGGACCAAATCGTATGTTGGCTGTTGTAGCTCGCATACTGACATGCACTACACGATCGTACGACCAAGCTGAACGTAGTGTCGTGTTATGAACGTATAAAGAGAAAGTTCAGGTGCATGCAAATTGTGTCTGGTCGTTCCTGACTTCTGAGCATGTGTGTTTTGCACAATACAACTTGTTGGACCAACTTCTCTGTACACACGGTACAACGGTCGTATGACCGCTTGTTGGTACTACCAAAGTTTTCTAGTTTGCTCATACAACTCCTGTTGTACGACCATCGTACGTTGGCTGTTCTAATCGCGCGTACTAACGATCGATTTAGCATACAACGGTCATTCGTACGACCTGTTGTATACGATCATCGACCCGTGTGTACGAGGCATAAGCGTTCTAGCACACTGAGCTGTGTATTTCAACAACATGGAGAGACGCACACACAAGAAGATTCCCCTAATGTTAGGTGCTGACCTCATCTATATATAAAAACAGCAAACAAAATGTATGATTACCAGTATTTATTTCCCATGTTATTGTGTGCAAATTAAGAAGATATTAAAACTGAACTTCAGCAAAAAGCGGAATACACTGTTAGTATACTAATCTAGGAATTGCTTTTCCTACAGAATAGGTAGAATTGGTGTTTTTGTCCATCTATTCTTGAGATTTATAAAGCACTGCCACACAGTATAGCTGGGCTTGTGATCTGACTTTTAAGTCCTGTAGTGCAGGGGGGAGGGGCCGAGACACACTGTCTGTGTCTATAGGCACATGCAGCACAGTTCAGGATTAAGCCCGCAATAGTGCCTCCATAGGAAGTGGCTTTCTATGGGGGCACTTGTGCAGAACTCAGCCCTGCCCTTTTGCTTCCTCATCAGATGATTTGATTGACAGCAGCAGGAGCTAATGGCCGTACCAGCTGTACCCAGTCCAAGTGAATAATAAAAGGATAATATATTATAATAATATTAACTAAGTATTATTATAAAGGATAGGTGGATGTATGATATATGAAATGCATTATTTTATTTTCCATAAAATATATTAAAGAACCATGTTGGCTTTTTGGGTTGTGTAAAGCCCCTGGCTTCTTTTATGACTTGAAATATTCAGATAGTTAGATTTCTCTGCCACAATTCCCAACTCTCTTCCTGACCACCTAGGAGTTTTGGGTATTTTTGCCCACCTTTGCGCAATAAAGCACCTTTTGTTGCATCTTGTACAGCATGAAAATAAATTGACCATGGGAGATTGGGACCCCCTTCCAATGTTCCCATTAGACCCATGATGGTTGAGTCTATGCAAACTCATTTGCAGATATCTTACCAATGAAGGTGCCGAGAGATTTAAGAAACAGGCAGGTGATTTACCTATCCAGGCCTAGCGAACATTGAAATACTGATTTTGAGTACTAACATATTTTTTTTACAATAACTAGACTAGGGTTTCTCAACCAGGGTTCTGTGAAACCCTAGGGTTCCTCCAGAGGTTGCTAGGGGTGAGCAATGGTCAATTTCTACCTTTCAGATAAATTCCCAATGATACCATTGATCTTTTTAGCTATCTGTAGGGGGGGAATTCTTCCCAATGACCACAAGTGTAAGTAGCATTCTTCCCATTGACCATCACACTAATGTATCATGAGTTGTAGATTTTTTAATTTTTAGCAGGGGTTCCCTGAGACTGGAGAATTATTTCACAGGGTTCCTCATGTTGAAAAGGTTGAGAAAGGCTGAACTAGACAATAAATACATGAAATTAGAAGTAATCACAACATGAAAGAGTGACAAAGTCACATAAGAAGTTTGTCAACCCAGATGGAAATTCTGGCTCATCTTCTGTTGCAAGAAAAGCAAACATAAACTCCTGTAGTATGCATGTAAATATGGTAAGAAAGTGTAACCTTGTGTTAGAGTTCTATTATATGAGTACAGTAGAAGTTATGTAGTGTGGGAGATGAGGACAATAGTTATCTCTATAGATTGCCGTTACAGATGATGCCCAGACAGGAAGGGCAACATAAAGAGATTAACACAATCTACCAGTCCACTTCACACCATCACTGATAATATATCTACAATTTGTAAAGACGTGCACTTTTCCATGTGCCTGGGAATCTCTTGCATACATACAGTATACTACACATGTCTACTGTCTGGGTGGGTAATTTAAGATGGCCAAAGGCAGACCTATTGGGATTTGAGTTGTTTCATTTTTGTTTTATTTTTTGCAAACTGATGTTTTATAATATATAATATATATATATATATATATATAGTGGGAGATTAGCTTGTGGGGATCAGTTTTCCAGAGGAACAGAGTCAGCGTGCAGGCAATTTTTCCTTAAAATCTGGCGGCTTGCCAGATTTATTAATAAAGTAAGGTTTTCAGGTAAAACAAAACAAAACATAAAAATAAGTCCTTGCCATCTGGCGCTAAACTAAACAATATAGTTTCCTCACTATACGGTGTGGGGCTGGCCCCGACACCCACAATACATTAGCAAAAAGGAAAACCTTGTCTTTCAAAGTCCAAACAGACCCAGAGCTCCCTCAGATCCCTCTCTCTGAGTTTCAGGCCAGAGCTCTCCTGAGATCTCTTCCTGGTCATTAAATGCAGCTGAAGAGGGGTTTGGGTGGACCAGAAACTCTGAGCCGGAACCAGCATTGCCACGATGGCTGGCAAAACCCGGGTCGGACCCTCACTAGTCCACTCCAAGTGCACGCATGCGAGGCGACAACTATCGCCCGTCCATTATTGCAGCTCGCATAACATCACATATCCCCCCCTCTGCTCAAGCCCCTGGGGCGGAGCAACTGTCCCGACGATACAGTGGACCCGGGAAAGGCCATCAGTGTGATTTTGGAGCCTTCCTGCCTGGTGTTCCACTGTGAACTTGAACGAATGGCTGTAGGGCCAGGAACCACCTAGTCACCTGGCTATTTTTCTCCTTGTTGTTACACATCAACTTCAGGGGGGCATGGTCGGTGACTAGCCTGAATGACCTTCCTAGCAGGTAGTACATCAGGGCCTCTAAGGCCCACTTGATAGCCAGGCACTCCTTCTCCACAATCACATGGTTCCTCTCTTGCCTGTTAAGCTTCCTGCTTAAGTAGGCGACCGGGTGCTCCTCTCCATCTCTGATTTGGGACAGAACAGCACCTAGTCCCACCTCAGAGGCGTCTGTATGTACAACAAACTCTTCCGTCCGGGGTCACGAGCACCGGTTGTACACAAAGGGCCTGCTTCAACTTCTGGAATGCCTTCTCGGCTTCAGGATTTCATTTAACCATGTCCGACCCTCTACCCTTTGTCAAGTCGATCAGAGGAATCAGAGAGCAATGGTGGCAAAGTTGGGTATTAAATGCTTGTAATACCCTGTAATCCTCAGGAAGGTCCAAACCTGTTTTTTATTTACCAGTTGAGGCCACTTTTGAATTTCCTAGATCTTGTTGGTCTGGAGCTTGATCAGTCCCCGAACCATAACATACCCCAGATATTTGGCTTCCTCCAGGCCTATGGTGCACTTTTTTGGGTTGGCTGTTAGACCCGCTACCCTAAGGGAATCTAACACTGCTTGTACTCGGGGCAGATGCGATTCCCAATCTGGGCTGTGGATGACCACACCATCCAAATAGGCGGCTGCATAGGGGCGATGTGGCCTCAACATTTTGTCCATCATTCTCTGGAACGATGCAGGGGCCCCATGCAGCCCAAACAGCATTCGCTTATACTGGAAGGACCCCTCGGGAGCAGAAAAGGCTGTTTTTTCCTTTGCTGACTCTGTTAGGGGGTTCTGCCAGTAGCCCTTAGTTAGGTCTAGGGTTGTTATGTACCGGGCACCTCCCAACCTGTCTACAAGTTCGTCTGCCCGCAGCATCGGGTATGCATCAAATTTAAACACGTCATTCAGCTTTGTGAAATAATTACAGAACCTGATAGTGCCATTGGGCTTTGGGACCGGCACTATGGGGCTCGACCAGGCACTGTGGGACTCCTCTACCAACCAACATGTTTTTTATTTCCTTCGCCAGCGCCTTCCGTCTAGGCTCAGGTATCCGGTAGGGTTTTACATTTACACGGACCCCTGGTTCCCTAATCATGTCATGTTGTATTACGGTGGTTAGTCTGGGTAGCGGAGAGAATACGTCTCTATTTTTACTTATAAATTCCTTTACTTCATTTTGCTGCATCAGTGACAAGGACTTAGTTATAGCGATGTCCGGGGTCAGGGGTAGCCTATCCTTTTGGGGAGTGGGCACTGGTTCACTTACCCCACTCTTTCCCTAATCACGAAGGGAACCTGCCACTTTGCTAGGAATTTACTTTCAACCGTGGGGACTAGTACCAGCACTCTGCATCCGGGATTGAAAGTCCAGGTTTTGGCACCCTGGTTATAAACCCTTCTCTGAGCTCGCTCCATATGCTCTCGCACAAGGGTTTGGTTGGACCATGCGAGGCGGAAAATATCGCCCGTCCATTATCGCGCCGTGCATAACGTCGCATATCCCCCTCCTCCGCTCAAGCCCCTGGGGCGGAGCAACTGTCCCAATGATACAGTGGACCCGGGAAAGGCCTTCAGCGTTATTTTGGAGCCTTCCCGCCCGGTGTTCCACTATGAACTTGAATGGCTGTGGGGCCAGGAACCGCCTCGCATAATGTCACAATATATATATATATATATATATATATACACACACACACACACAGTGGCCCTGATTTACTATACCTCCCAAATCTACTCCTGCAGCGCCTTAAAATAACTCCAAATTAAAGGCAATTACAACTTCAACTCTCACAGACTCGAGTAAAATAGCACACATGCGGCCTCTATTTGCCTGTGAAGATGCCTCTCAGGTTACATGTTGATGTTGGCTGGGATTGAACTTGCGGTTGTATGCAAGTTCATTGCCCTAAAAAAAACATTACCACCCCTCTCTCTAATTGTAACAGCCTTAGCCCCAGGGGACATGTCTGAATAGAAAAAAAAAGTTTCTAATTTTTTTTTTTCAGGAGCAGTGGTTTTAATAATGGTTAAAGTGAAAAAAAATATTCCTTTAACCACTAAAGCCCCGGAAGGAATTCATGCTTTCGGACCTGAGCACTTTTTGCGATTTGGCACTGCGTTGCTTTAACTGACAATTGCGTGGTCGTGCGACATTGTACCCAAACAAAATTTGTGTCCCTTTTTACCCACAAATAGAGCTTTCTTTTGGTGATATTTGATCTCCTCTGCGTCATTTGTGATCGCCGCTCTAAATAAAAAAAGAGCGACAATTTTTCAAAATAACCAGTTTTTCTTAGTTTTTGCTAAAATACAAATCCAATTGTAAAAAAATAAAAATCATTTTATTTACTTGTTTTTGGCCAATTTATATTACTCCTCCTATCTTTGTTAAATAAAAAATTGCAATCTGCATTTATTGTTTTGTTTGCGCAAAAGTTGCTGCGTTTAGGGATGATGCAAATAAATTTCTGGAGATTTATTTTTTACATTTTTTACTAGTAATGGCGGCGATCTGCAATTTTTAGCGACACTGCAATATTGCGGCAGACATGTCGGACCATTTAGACATTTTTTTTGGACCATTGGCATTTATACAGCGATCAGTGCTATAAAAATGCACTGCTTACTGTAGAAATGCCATCGTTAACCCCATCGGGGTTAACCTGGAGAGGGTTAACTGTGTTCCCTATGGGGAGTTCTAACTGTATGGGGGCTGGGCTGCCAGGGGGAGGGAAGTGATCACGGCTTCCATACACAGGAAGCCTGTGATCACCGCCCTTCCCCCTCTGTCTGAATGGAGATCCATGTTTACATACACGGACCTCTGTTCTTTCACTGCAGAGGGGTCATCGCGGGTAGCCAGCGGCGATCGAGTCTGCCCTACCAACTCCCTGCCCCCCCCCCCTGGAACACAGTGAGCACGCGAGCGTGCCTCCGGCAGCACACGAGCGCTCACAATGCTAGTCATCGCCGCTGCCGACAGGTGAGGTCGCTTTGCGATAACGAACCACTTTGCTGCCGTCACGCTGCGGCGAGCGGGCGGCAAGTGCTTAAATATTGTGCTTGATGGGTCCCCTTAGTATGGATCGCTGTGATGTTTAGAACAGTGGCACTGCAAAATTACATTTGTAAAGGAAAAATTGTCATTTAAAATCGGTCGTGGCTGGAATGTATTGCTGGTTCCCAGCAATATACAGGGTGGGCCATTTATATGGATACACCTTAATAAAATGGGAATGGTTGGTGATATTAACTTCCTGTTTGTGGCACATTAGTATATGTGCAGGGGGAAACTTTTCAAGATGGGTGGTGACCATGGCAGCCACGGTCATGTGCATTCTTTGGAAAATCAGCAGGCGGCATTCCCCCACAATTTCACTGCATTATGGGCCATTCAAATTTTTCACCAGCACCCCATAATGTTCAGGATTCGGCAACCCCCCACTGTTCGATTTGAACATACTTTTGAGTCGTACCGGGGCACCATCCCTATTGACCATGGATGTACATTGCGACACACTTTTTTAAATACATTTTTACACTTTTTAGGTGAATGGGTATGATGTACCCAATACCCATTCACATAGGGGGCCAGGATCTGATGACCCCCTTGTTAACGGGGGGCTTCCGCATTTCAATCAGCCCCCCAACCACCACAGGAAGAGGCCCTTGTCCCCATCAACATAGGTACAAGAGGCTTTGGGGGGGTGGGGGGACACAGAGCCCCCCCGTCATGTTAAAGGCATGTGGCCTGGTTTGTTCCAGGAGGGGGGCAGGCCCTCACTTGTCCCCCCCCCCATCCTGACTTCTAGGCTGCATGCATAGAAAGGGTCTGGAGTTTGGGGGAATCCCCCAGCGTTTTGTAATAAAATTTGGAGTGGGCTTCCCCTTAAAATCCAACCCTGAGCCAAAGGGCTTGGTATGAATTGGGAGGACAATACATTATAGCCGCAAGCAATTTAAAATTACATTTTTGATCAATGTAGGGGAGGATGTGGGAGCTATATGTGGTGTGGGTGGGGTTCATTGAATTATTTGGCGTCACCACACAATGTGCACACAGCACTTCTTGTTTCCAGCCACATTATACTTCCTGCTGATGTATATCTGTAATGACTATGCAAATATAAATGAGAAGATGACTTCTCAATGCAGGTTCCCGCATCGCACGCAACTTAAATAGTTCCCACTGCCATATGCAAACTGCTAGCTGTGTCAATAGAAAGCTGAGGTCCCCAAATCAGTTTGCAAATCGCACTGCAAACTCAGACAGGAATCAGATTGCATGGATATGAACACCCATGTGATCTGATTCTGCTCCGTAACAAAAAAAAAAAAAAGGAGTCCCATGCGAGTTTGGTCGGGATGCGATACGAATTCAGCCATACTATCTGTATGGCTGAATTTGCATACCACAGATTGCATGCGATTTGCACTGCAATGCAAATCACATCCAATCTCGGACACCGCAGCAGTGTAAACCGGCCCTGAGGAAGGTAATCCACCTTTCCCAAAACCACCACCCCCCAAAACTAATTGAAGTTACAAAAGAGAACAAGCAAAATGAATTTCATTTTATTTTGCCAACAGAAACACAAGTATGTACATATTTACTGGCTTTAAAGTATTTGCAGTATATACACATTTAGCAAAACAGCAATTGGGTTCAAAGGGTCCTGCTCATAGGAGCTTACAATCTAAAATTGGACTAAACCTTACAGTGGACAATTTTAGTTTCACCATCCATAACTGCACACACATTTCATAAAATGACTAAACACCCACATGACATTATTAGCTGCAAAATTACAGAAAGATAATGAACAGTCATTCTAACAAAGCATTACAACATAATATTAAAAAAGGCGCAGATTAAACCAAGAACATTGAGTATAAGACAAACAACACACACCCCAATCAGACAACATGGTAAAATCAAGCCACTTTTGATGGTCAAAATGCACAATCATTTCAGCAAACAAACAGCTCTAGTAAACCATTTGTCATTAGCAATATATCATTGCTTCTTCCACAAAAACCACAGCACCAAACCTGACCTCTCATCAGGCCAAACAAGCACCCCCTACTGAAGTGCCTTATATAAGCTAGCATTGGCACACGCCCAATAGAAGTACACACCCACCAGTATCTTTCAATCTGTCTTTTCTAACCTGAGAGGCTGCCATACCAATACTATTTGCTGTGTTAACCCTTGGCTATGTTCTTCAGATCAGTATAAGTCCAGGAAAAAATTCTAAAGCCTCGTACACACGGTTCGACGGTCGTATACAACAAGTCGTACGAACGACCGTTGTATGCGAACTCGATCGTTAGTATGCGCGATTAGAATAGCCTACATATGACGGTCATACAACAGGAGTTGTATGAGCAGACTACAAAACTTGGTAGTACCAACACGCGGTTGTATGACCGTTGTATCCTGTGTACAGAGAAGTTGGTCCAACAAGTTGTATTGTGCAAAACAGAAGTCAGGAACGGCCGGACACTAATTACATGCACCTGAACTTTCTCTTTATACGTTCATAACACATCACTATGTTCAGCTTGGTCGCATGTTGGTTGTACGATCATTTAGTGCATGTCAGTATGCAGGTTACATTATCCAACATGCGATTTCGTCGTATGACCGTCGTACCGCGTGTACGAGGCTTAAAGCCCTGTACACATGGTACAACGGTTGTACAACCAAACGTCCAACTTTGGACCAAGTTGGATATTGTCTGTTGTGTCTAGTGTACTGACATGCACTAAGCGATTGTACAACCAAGTCTAACGTAGTGATGTGTTAAGAGCGTATAACGAGGAAGTTCAGGTAAATGTGATTTGTGAATTAGGAAAGTAGGTTTCCCAGAACGGACACTTCTGAGCGTTCCTGACTTCTGAGCATGCATTTTTTGCACGTACAACTTTGTTGGACCAACTTCTCTGTACACACGATACAATGGTCATACAACCGCTTGTTGTACAACCAAAGTTTTCTAGTCTGCTCATCCAACTTCAGTTGTACAACCGTTGTATGGCGGCTGTTCAAATCACGCGTACTAAAGCCTCGTACACACAGTTCGACGGTCATACGACCAAACGGACCAAATCACATTTTGGATAATGTAACTTGCATACTGACATGCACTAAACGATCGTACAACCAACATGCGACCAAGCCGAACGTAGTGACGTGTAATGAACTTATAAAGAGAAAGTTCAGGTGCATGTAATTAGTGTCCGGCCATTCCTGACTTCTGAGCATTTGTGTTTTGCAGAGTACAACTTGTTGGACCAACTTCTCTGTACACACGATACAACAGTCCTACGACCGCTTGTTGGTACTACCAAGTTTTCTAGTCTGCTCATACAACTCCTGTTGTATGACCGTCGTACGTAGGCTGTTCTAATCGCGCGTACTTACGATCGATTTTGCATACAACGGCCGTTCGTACGGCTTGTATACGACCGTCGAACCGGGTGTACAAGGCTTTACAGTCAGATGATCGTACAAGCTGGTTGTACAACCGTTGTACTGTGTGTACCGGGCTTAAGTCAGTGGTTATCAACCCTGTCCTCAAGTACCCCCAACAGGTCATGTTTTCAGGCTTTCTATTATTTTGCACAAGTGATTTGATCAGTTTCACTGCCTTGGTAATTACCGCAGCTGTTTCATCTGAGGGAAATCCTGAAAGCATGACCTGTTGGGATTCCTTGAGGACTGGAGTTGAGAAACACCTGATGCAAGCAACAGTTTTCTAAACAGATAAACCTGTGCAGTGTAAACCCTACAATTTGAAATGTCCAAGTCCCTGGCTGCAATGAACTTCCAATTTAAAGTCCCAAAATAACTTGCTTACATTACAGACTATTTGGACAACAGACTAATAAAATGCCAGCTTTTCTTTGGATTGTGGTGAGAAACCCAACCAGGGGTTTATTATAAACTTCAACACAAGCATTAGCCTATCCAGGACGTGGACCAGCAACCTTTTGGGTGCTAGGTGGTTTTGCTAGCCACTAAGCTATTGAGCAGTGAGCACATGTGTTGTCCATCACTGTGGTGTGAACCAACCCTAAGTCCATAGCCATGCTCAGTATCACAAGTAATATACAATAGATTGTCCTAAGTAGTGGGAAATGTGCCTTTACACACACATGAACTATAACGGCAGCCCAGGGTTCAGTATAGAGTTGGGCCACCATTTGCAGCTATAACAGCTTCAACTCTTCTGGAAAGGCTGCCCATAAGGTTTAGGAGTGTGTCTATGGGAATGTTTGTTCATTTTTCCAGAAGTGCATTTGTGAGGTCAGGCACTGATGTTGGATGAGAAGGCCTGGCTCGCAGTCTCTGCTCTAATTCAGCCAAAAGGTGTTCTATCAGGTTGAGGTCAAGACTCTGTGCAGACCAGTCATGTTCCTCCATACCAACCTCCCTCGTCAATGTCTTTATGGACCTTGCTTTTTGCACTGGTGCGCAGTCATGTTGGGAAGGGGCCATCCCCAAACTGTTCCCACAAAGTTGGGTGCATGAAATTGCCCAAAATGTCTTGCTGATGCCTTAAGACAATGGTTCTCAACTCCAGTCCTCAGGACCCACCAACAGGCCAGGTTTGCAGGATAGCTGAAATACATCACAGGTGATATCATTTGCTGCTCAGTGATTGCAGTATTCTAGTCTGCATCTCCCCAAGGTAATACTTAAAATTTGGCCTGTTGGTGGGTCCCGAGGGCGGGAGTTGAGAACCACTGCCTTAAGAGCTCCCTTCACTGGAACTAAGGGGCCAAACCAACCCCTGAAAAACAACCCCACACCATAATCCCCCCTCCACTGATTTGGACCAGTGCACAAAGCAAGATCCATAAAGACATGGCTGAGTGAGTTTGGGGTGAAGGTACTTGACTGGCCTGCAGAGAGTCCTGACCTCAACCAGATAGGACACCTTTTGGCTGAATTAGAGCGGATATTGTGAGCCAGGCCTTTTCACCCAACATCAGTGCCTGACTTCATAAATGCACTGCTGGAAGAATGACCAAATACTCCCATAGACAAACATCCTAAACCTTATGGACAGCCTTCCCAGAAGAGTTGAAGATGTTATGGCTGCAAAGGATGGACCAACTCAATATTGAACCCTACGGACTAAGACTGGGATGCCACTAAAGATCATGCGCGTGCCCCATTACCTAGCTTGTATATCTGGCAAGATTTGCAATGGTGTTGGAACCCTCCTACACATAAATACTACATTTAGACATAATTTAGGTAAGGCCCTGAGTCATGTTTAACAACAAAGAGAGCACAAACAACATCTCTACAAAAAGCAATGTGCTTGGGAATCGAACTCAGGACATCTCCAATGGTTGACAGAGTTGTTACCTTTTAAACCACAGGGCTTACATACATCAAGGCCTCCTACACATAAATACACAGATACTGCATGTCTAGGAATATATAGGACTTACATTAGTCAGGAGTAAATCTTCCAAATGTAATCTGAGATTTTTGGTGGTTCTTGCTGCGTGAGCATAGAATATATTAATTATTATATAATAAATTATTATACCCTGTATAATAAAAAAACAAATTATATTACAGTTATCCTCAGATTTTTGGTAATGACATTTTTATTTCTGATGTTGGTACACATATCACATTTTTGGGGCTCAAATTAGGATCATTTGAAAAGAATAAAAATAAAAAAAATGGGACTAATTTTAAATTTCCATAAGAAATGGTATTGTTTGTGGTTTGTAAAGACACCTGTGTGAGAAAGATACATTTCATCTCAACATGAAATGGATTTATTTCATAAAGTAACAATTGTACCATTAGAATGAATGGCAGAAACTTGCACTTGGCAAAATAACCCTCCTCTTCACTCCCAAAAAATGTGTGTAAAATAACACTCATTTTGGTATTTACTAACTACTCTCCATGAGAGTTATTTTGAGAGTTGTTTTGTGTCTGAGCATGCTCAGTTGTGCTCAGCTGTGCTCTGTGCCTAGGAGTAAGGCGGCGGGGAATTTATCTCTTCTCAGACTTTTTAAGATATTTCAGTGTGGAAAGCACTTTTTCACAAAGTTTAAAAGCAGATTATCTTTAAATAATATACTGCATATTCTAGCACAATTTAGGAGCTCAGATCATGCTTCAAACATTATTTCTATTGGCACAACTCCAGGTCTGGACTGGAGTAAGGAGTTGGGAGTTATCTGTGACCTGGGAGCTTTAGTGAATTCCATTTTGGGTATAAATCTACTCCAGAGCTATTATGAATACTGTTGGTAGCACTATTTAGCACCATTTGCCATTTTTGAGAGTTAAATAGTCTCAGGAGTAAATTTACTCCACTGAATGCTTTAGTAAATAAACCCCAGTATCTCACAAAAGTGAGTACACTCCTCATATTTTTGTAAATATTTCTTAAACCTTTTCATGTGACAACACTGAGGAAATTACATTTTGCTACAATGTATAGTAGTGAGTGTACAGCTTGTAAAACAGTGTAAATTTGCTGTCCCCTCAAAATAACTCAACACACAGCCATTAATGTCTAAACCGCTGGCAACAAAAGTGAGTACGCTCCTAAGTGAAAATGTCCAAATTGAGCCCAAAGTGTCAATATTTTGTGTGGCCACCATTATTTTCCAGCACTGCCTTAACCTTCTTGGGCATGGAGTTCACCAGCGCTTCACAAGTTGCCACAGGAGTCCTCTTCCACTCCTCCATAACGACATCACGGAGCTGGTGGATGTTAGAGACCTTGCACCCCTCCACCTTTCGTTTGAGGATGCCCCATGGATGCTCAATAGGGTTTATGTCTGGAGACATGTTTGGCAAGTCCATCACTTTTACCCTCAGCTTCTTTAGCAAGGCAGTGGTCATCTTGGAGGTGTGTTTGGGATCCTTATCTTTAGAATACTGCCCTGCGGCCCAGTCTCCGAAGGGAGGGGATCATGCTCTGCTTCATTTTGTCACAGTACATGCTGGCATTTATGGTTCCCTCAACGAACTGTAGCTCCCCAGTGCCAGGAGCACTCATGCAGCCCCAGACCATGACACTCCCACCACCATGTTTAACTGTAGGCAAGACACACTTGTCTTTGTACTCCTCACCTGGTTGTCGCCACACATGCCATCTGAACCAAATAAGTTTATCTTGGTCTCATCAGACCACAGGACATGGTTCCAGTAATCCATGCCCTAATTCTGCTTGTCTTCAGAAAACTGTTTGCGGGCTTTCTTGTGCATCATCTTTAGAAGAGGCTTCCGTCTAGGACGACAGCCATGCAGACCAATTTGATGCAGCTGACCCCCCACCCCTTCAACCTCTGCAGCAATGCTGGCAGCACTCATATGTCTATTTCCCAAAGACAATCCCTGGATATGACGCTGAGCATGTTCACTCAACTTCTTTGGTCGACCATGGCGAGGCCTGTTCTGAATGGAACCTGTTCTGTTAAACCGCTGTATGGTCTTGGCCACTGTGCTGCAGCTCAGTTTCATGGTCTTGGCAATCTTCTTATAGCCTAGGCCAACTTTATGTAGAGCAACAATTCTTTTTTTCAGATCCTCAGAGAGTTCTTTGCCATGAGGTGCCATGTTAAACTTCCAGTAACCAGTATGAGAGAGTGAGAGCGATAACACCAAATTTAACACACCTGCTCCCCATTCACACCTGAGACGTTGTAACACTAACGAGTCAGATGACACAGGGGAGGAAAAATGGCTAATTGGGCCCAATTTGGACATTTACACTTAGGGATGTACTCACTTTTGTTGTCAAGGGTTTAGACATTAATGGCTGTGTGTTGAGTTATTTAGTTATTTTGAAGGGACAGCAAATTTACACTGTTATAAAAGCTGTACACTCACTGCTTTACATTGTAGCAAAGTGTAATTTCTTCAGTGTTGTGATATGAAAAGATATAATAAAATATTTACAAAAATGTGAGGGGTGTACTTACTTTTGTGAGATACTGTATATATACACCGTATATTATAAATAACTAATATTACAAATTACTTTAAAAACATGTACCCCAATTAAATAATAAAATAATACTGGGCTCCATTTCACTAAAGCAGATGACATGCGGTATTTATAAGCCCAGAAATATTTTCCCTAAATATCGCACTCAATCCTGAAACTAATTATGCCGTTTTGTGGTATTTACCGCAAACTACTGAAAACGCTCAGGAAATTCTACATAGAAAGGCGCTAAACTCAATTCACAGAAGGAAATAAATAATTAATTGCATGTGGTAATTAAGTAGTGGTCCAGGCATGTGGTACTTAAGGAATGTAACAATCTAATAGCCAATTTTGAGCAGTCTCTGCCTTTTTGGATCAGTTCTCTCAATAGTATTGCATAGAAACCTAAATATGGAAATCAATGGGGTTGATTTTTTTAAACTATAACTAAAGGAAAAATTTTTTTTTTATAGTTTTGGATAGAGTGGGGATGGATTAGAACACCTGTCGGTTTTTATTGTTGTCTGTTCCCCCATTAGGTCCACCCTCTCCATTTGTCCTATTTATCATTATCATTGAAAGTGAAATTAACCCCCAAATGTTAATGCTTAAAGGGGTTGTAAAGGTTCACTTTTTCAAAATAAAAATAACAAACATGTCATACTTACCTGCTCTGCGCAAGGGTTTTGCACAGAGCAGCCCCGATCCTCCTCTTCTGGGGTGCCCCGTCGGCGCTCCTGGCTCCTCCCCTTCATCTCTTTAGTCTAGAGAAAATCTCTTTTCCTCTAGACATAAAGAGTGCCCCCTTGTCCTTTGTGATGACCTTAAAGTGAATAACTCAACACTAAGTTCACTATATTGACCACTTATGTCTTTGTACATATTGATCATATCCCCCCTTAATCTCCTCTTCTCAAGAGAGAATAAATTCAGTTCCTCCCATCTTTCCTCAAAATGATGTCTCTATCTCTGCAGTCCATACCTCTCTTAATACAAGAAAGGATTTTGCTTGCTTTGGAAACCGCAGATTGGCATTGCATGCCATTATTAAGCTTATGATCTACCAAAACCCCCAGATCCTTCTCCACTATGGATTACCCCAGTTGTACTCCCCCTAGTATGTACGATGCATGCATATTATAAGCCCCCAAGTGCATAACTTTACATTTATCAATATTAAACTTAATTTTCCACATAGTCGCCCAATTAGACAGTGCATTGAGGTCGGCTTGTAAGTTGGAGACATCCTGTAAGGACATTATCCCACTGCATAGCTTGGTGTCATCTGCAAACACTGAAATGGTACTTTTAATCCCAGAGCCTATATCATAAAGATATTATGATGTTATGCGAGGCAAACTAATAGATGGACACTATGTGTCACCTCGCATGCGTTCATTTGGAGTAGACTAAGGTGGAATCCTGCCCGGGTTTTACCAGCCACCGTGGCAGGGTTGGTTCCGGACCGAATTTTGTGGTCCACTGAGGTCCTCTAGCAGCTGTGATTTAAATAGACCAAGAAGAGAGCAAGGCTTTGCTCTGCCCTGGGACTCTGAGAGCGATCAGCCAGAGAAAGCTGACACAAGGAGCTTTGACTTTTGGGATTAAAGAAAATGTTTACAATAACTTTGTTTTGTGGGTGTTGTGGACAAGCCCTACACCGCTCAGTAAAGAATGCTGATGTTCAGTTAGAACCGGAGAGGCAAGGATTTATTTTGCTGTTTTTTTTATTTTTACTTGCAACCTTTTATCAATACAGTGTTTTAGTACACCATGTATTTTCCAGTTAATGTTTAGATTTATTTTCACAAGTAATGTTTCTCAATATAGATCATCATTTAGTTCAGTGATACCAAATTTTTATCACCTTAGCAATGAAAAAGTGTATACAAAAAAATCAGAACTCCCTTCTCTATTTAAACTCTTCTTCTTTCTCCAGTGATCCTATATGGCTGCAGTGTCTGTGTATTGCTCCTTCTCACAGCCCTGGTCAGCGCTGCCTCTGTTCAGCGGGAATCTCAAGCCCTCATGGCAACTGTAAGTATATAGAGGAAGTGTGTATGGAAACTATGAATTAGTATAAGAACTAGGAAAATAAATAAAATTATTCCTTGTATGGGTTTGAAAAAAAAGACCGTTAAGTCGAACTAAACCCATCGATTTAAGGCCATTTTCACACAGGGCAGAATCCATCCAAGCGGATCTGCCTGCTTAGCTGGGGATCTCTCAGTTGATCCCTGCTGAGCAGGTGGATTACAGGTCTGTGCCTGCTCTGCTAAGCAGAACGGACACAACTGGAGCCGTCGGATGGAAACAGACTGCATGTCTGATCCGCTGGACGGATGGCAAACTTATCCCCATCTGTCTGTTTTTAGCGGACTGGAATGGATGCCGGCGAGTGACAGGTCTGCTGACATCCACCGCCCCATAGAGAATAATGGATGGATAATAAAAGTGGCATATTATATTCAACTTTTCATCAAGTCATTAAATGATTGCATTTGTTATTTTCAAGTGGTACAATAAAGGAAAAATAACATTGAAAAAAAAGCATTAGTGGATTTAGCCAATTTTTTTAGCACACATTTTTCTACAGTGTATATAAGTAGGAGAATGGCAGGGGTGTGTTGGTTGGTTACATAGCTTGTATTGCAAAAAAAGAAATCAAAGGGCAAAAATGGTCAAGCTAACCATTGTTGCCCTTTATAGCTAAGCCCCTTTAGTTTTTTGGTGTGTTGCAGAATTATGACTCACTGGGTAACATCTGTATAGCTGTGCTGCCCTCTACTGGTACTGTACAGTGCTGCTCTGTACAAAAGATAGAAAAGCTAATACCAATGAAAAGAATGCTTAACACAAATTCATTTTTTTTTTTTTTTTTTTTGGTTCCACGTCAAATTCCAAAATGTCAGCACTCCATAAAATCAACTGTTTTATTGAAAATGTATTAAGTAACTCTAGTGGGATAAAGAAATAACCCCACCAATTGATTTGGTAACATGGTACATAGAATAATGTGGTGGAATGATCCACGATACTCAGCTAGGACACTATGTTTATTATTGGTGCTAGATACTAGGCACTGTTAGTTTCCGGCTTAAGGCTGCCAGTGGCAAGAACAATTTAAATATCTGCAGGGAATTATAATAAATTATTTTACTATTTATTAGTATTACACATAAGCACAGCTGATATGGGTAGTGCTTTGCTGTACGCAGCACTGGCTTATCTCTTGGGAAAGAGAACAACATTTGAATAGGTTGCCATGAAAGCCATAATAGATAACAGTTGTGATGCTTGCAGGACATTTTATGCACTTATTTTTTATTTAAGTGGAAATAAATCTTTCGGTTTAATGGTTTCCTAAAACATTGCATGTCAGCTGAACTGTCAAACCATCAAATGGCTGGTGTCATAACTGATCACATGTGCAGTACCATGGCAACTGCAAATAAAACAGAGGCCAAGATTTATTATTTTATTTCCTTATTACAGGTATTCCTATAGCGCCGTCAATTTACGCATCGCTTTACACATATATTGTACATTCACACCGGTCCCTGTCCTCAAGAAGCTTACAATCTAAGGTCCTATCTCACATACATATATTAGATCCAATTTAGACCGGAGCTAATTAACCTATCAGCATGTCTTTGGAGTGTGGGAGGAAACCAGAGTACCCGGAGGAAACCCTCACAGAGAGAACATGCAAAGTCAAGGCAGGTAGTGCTATGGTCTAAGATGGCAGATTCTGTAGCTGTAAAGGAGAGGAGGGTTTAGTGCCACTTTAAGTGCACCATCATATTGGAGCAGGATTTTGCTGTAATTAGCAGGTTGATTTATAATGCATTCACATGAAAAACAAAAATAGTCATGTAAGCTATGTTTTGTTCACCAAGGCACCAACCTGGTTACATGACAGTATGGTAAGCATCCTCTAGATCTATCAAAAACAGTGAAATATCCCACAGTGATGAGACATATAATTCAGAATACATAGAACAAGCTCATAAGTATTATGGGTTGTCTCCCAAACAACTTTTCCCACCCTAGTGCTCTGGCTTTAGTATCAGACTAACAAGATCAGACATCAGAGCCTTGCAAGGCACCCCAAGCCTGAAGGTGGAGAGGCTGAAACAGACACTCCATTCTGTGTCAGTACACCTAGGACCAAACACATGAAGACAAGGGCAAAATGTAAATGCATAGCATGCTATTCTACCAACAACAATGTATTTATTGTGCAAGGCCACCAACAATGAGGACCCAGCCCAATCACATTGGCAGACAAGGTGGCAGTCTGTGACCTTTTATTATACATGTCTTACTAAATGTCAGCAGCATGATGTGTGAGTGAGTGGGTGTGTGCCACTCCTGGCAGCGCCGCCGCCCTTTGCCATGGCCTATGTTGTCTATACAAAGATCCAGTTACAATGGACACTCATATTACAGTTAAAGTGTATCTAAAAACCCAAACCTTTTTTTTTTTCTTTGGATACAGTGATGAGGGGTTAGAACACTTGTTGGGTTCATATTGTTCTGATCAAGGACCAGTGTCACCAGGACTGAAAGTGAGGGAAGTGTCTAAATTATGAGGTGTTACCCAAACAGGAATGGACAATTTCTTCTCACTTCCTGTTGTGCTTCCAGGAGAGGTCGTAAAGGGTGTTCTTCACAACTGGAAATTGATCAAAGGTAGCAAAAAAAAAACATGGAGGTTTTAATATTTCCTTTTCTATCCAAAATGGGGGGGGGGGGGGGGGGGGAAAGGTTTGGGCTTCAGATATACGCTAAGGGCATATTTAACTGAAACAATTGAATCCGGGTATATTAATGTGCCATTATTTTAGCACAATTACTGGTTGTTCAGTAGCATTTGCCATCTAGATCTGTGGTAGGTTTAGCATGAATCTGTACCAGGTGGTAAAGGACAAATATCATATGGCATATGCAGATGAGGATTGTAGGCTAAATTCCTCTTTTGCAGCACAGCGAATGCGTGCAGTAATGTGGTGACTCTCCATAGAAATCATTGGTGAATCCTAAGTTTGTTCCCTTTGTATGCTCAGCATTAAAAACCATAAATGCTCCAATGCCATTAGTGCTGGTCAGGATGATATTTAACAAAAGGAATATCCAGGTTCTAGAATTGCAGCAAATAAGACTTTAGTGCACAAATTTGTTTTAAATATGTGACATATTTTCCCCATGAAGCAGCCAATCAACTTCATAATTATGTCCCATGGGAGCTTAGCAACATTTTTTAAGTATTTAAATGAATATCTTTAAAATAAATGCACTATGCAAATAATTTGTGCTTTTCTGGTTCTATAACAAGTGGGTGTACTATCCAGAATAGCCAGCAGGTGTCACCAGTATATACCATACAATTTTCCCATGTCTTGGGAAACACTGAACTACAAATTTAATTTTATTTTTAATTAATGTTTTTTTTTTTTTCTGCAGGCATTCATTGGGTTTGGCTTCCTGTTCTGTATATTAATGGCTGGATTAACCTGGACCCAAGAGTGCAAAAATCAGGTAGACTGATCATTCTGTTCATATCATAATTGTGATTGTATATAAGTAGGGTATGAAAGCCTACATAAATCCTCAATATATAGTTTGAATAAGATTATATATAAATTGGAAGGTTAGATTTAGGATCATAGGCAGATTATAACAGAGAAGGTCACCTCGCAGGGGTAAAATATTCCCTTCTCAGCCAGAACTGCTGTAAAAGATCATTCTACATTATTGTTAATTTTCTGTGGGGTGAGTATTGAGGAGCACCCTGTACAAAAATTCTTATTGCTCAGATGACTTTTTGAAATGATTATCAGTAAAGAGCATCAATTACATACAATGCGTTTCAGGGGAAAGGTCTTCTCCTTCCTCTGGGCTGGAGCAGTTGAAGTGATTAGAATCACGATGAACTGCTGGTAGTCCATAATGCCAATAAAATTTGACAGTCTTTATCAAGCCTTAAAGCGGAGTTACACCCATATGGTGACCCCCTGACATGCAACAATTGGCATGTCATTTTTTTTGGGGGGGGGGGCGGGTACCCAGTTTTCAGAGGCGAAATTCCGAACTATTTCTGACAGTTTAAAATAACCGTAATACCTGATGGTCGTCAAGTAGCACTAAGATTAGTGAAGTTGACGAGGTCGGGTCTCCTTCCTCTTCTGGAAAGGGGACTTTGCGTAACATACATTAACTACGAGAAATGACTATTAGTAAAGTTTTTCAGTAGACTCGTTATTCTTAAAAACATGTCCCACGAGGAGTTATGAGTGGGGTGTCTTTTAATTGTTATTACATCTTACTAGAAAATGTCGTCAAGACCGACTCTTCCCTTATAAAATGGGGACGCTCCACTGGAAGAGACAATATTAGACGGATACTAGGATTTAGATTGGAAGGTTAAATATATATTAGAATAAGTTTGATATATAACTCC
>BLSH010005937.1:40324-53609 GCA_018402905.1 Glandirana rugosa | reverse complement strand
AATTCAACTGACAGTGGGCTAAAGTCTGCTGTTGACTGACTTCATTCAGCTGGTCCAGACTTTAATGTCAGGATCAACCCAGACTCTCAGCCGGCAGCTGGCTCAGACTATCAGCGTGCCGCTGAGAGCCTGCATCAGCTACTCCTGCCCCCTCCACAGTTCAGCACTCCAATGAGCGCTGGAGGGGCAGAGCAAAAAGTCAGTGACTGGCAGTCACCTTTGTCCTCTCACTGAAGACTGAGTGATTAGTGGTCATATTTTCACTCAATTCTTGGTATTCGAGCTGGCGGGGAAAGATGCAGCATCAGATTAATGCAGCATCCACCCAAGTGAGCATGAAAGATTGTTTATTTAAAAACCCATACTTCTCTTTTAAAGGAAGTACAGCCAAATCTTGTTTGGCTGAGAAGGATTATACTTGCACAATTGCACATACCAGTGGCCAGGACAGCTCAGGGGGCAAAAATCTCAGCTGCAGTCCACTGACTCTAGGGTTATCACCTGGTCCATGGAAAACCAAATAGAAAGGGGGCAGTTGCAATGTGGTTAAAGTGGATCTTCACCCTCAAATCAAAAGTCCTTCCTCTCCACTTTCTTGTTCCACTACATCATTACTGGCTTTTTTTTTTTTTTTTTCTTTTTTTTTACTGAAAAAGGGTTCGGTCCTGCCTCCTATACACATCATTCACCTAGCAAACGACATGTACTGTGCTCAGTGTCCTTTGTTTTTCATCCACAAAGGAGGAGGGGATTGGGCCTAGGCAAACATCATAGGGAGGCCCACCGGCTGAACCCGGAAGAGCGGGTAGCCTCCCGATGTCATACACAAACATGGTGGTGCAGGACCCGAGCAGTGGCTGCAGAGGAGAGGATCTACTGATCTGCAGCACAACGTTGGATCTGCTGGATGGGTGAGTATTTAAACTGTGGAGAACCCGCAACTATGTAAGCAGGGGTTAAAAAAAGGGAAGTGAAGATCTGCTTTAAATAAGTCATTTCATATAATCATAGCAAGTATGGCAAGTCAGGATTTCATTAACATTGGTTACTAAAATGTGTGTTTACATCTGGCAACTGATATACTTTATTATTTATAAAAAGGGCATATTTTAATCTGTATAAAGCATTTTTTATGCGGTGCTACGAAAGTGTACAAATGCAAATCTTAAACGTTTATAAACTGTACAAATAATGAGAAAAAATACCACAGCAATAAATAATAGCTATAAAAAGGGGATAAAGGTGTTCATTATTCATGAATATAAATGATTGAAGTGCTGACCGCAGGGGCAGTTGTCACAGCATTTGACAGGTGGCTGGAGGCAGGGCAGGGCAGGATAGTGCACCTACGCCCTCCAGTCACAGCTAAATGCCAGAGCCTCATGCATCGTTACCAAACACGGGGAGGTTTATTTACTAAAGACAAATCCACTCTGCACTGCAAGTGCATTTGGAAGTGCACTTGGAAGTGCAGTCACTGTACATTTTAAGGGGACATGCAAGGAAAATAAAAAACAGAATTTTTGCTTGCACATGACTGGATGATAAAATCAGCAGAGCTTCCCCTCATTTCAGATCTTCCCCTCAGATCTTCAGAGACTGCACTTCCAAGTGGTTTGCTTCTATTAAATCAACCCATAGTGTGCATTGGGGCTTAAAAACTGGTTCTGTTCTGATACAAAGTGGGGCCAGCTATCACACTGACAACAGAGATCCACTGTAATCTGCAAGGCTGGGCTGTAAATTTGACAGCCTGGTCCTGCTAAATGCTTAGACAGTTGGCTGGCACAACAGCAGGAGAGGCTTTACCTGCAGCTGGGCATAAATATATAAGGTGGGTATCTCTCCTATCTCTGCATCAGCTTGGCCCTGGGAAGGTATTGTCAAGGAGAGGTATAACCAATAAAGGTGGAAAGAATAAAAAGGTTAGAGGCATGAAGTCAATTTCCAAGCAAAATGAAGTATGAAATAGGAAGTGTCGTCCAGTAAATCCTCCATATCGTGTTATAGCAAAAGGTTTTTTATGTAGACGGTACAGTGTAGTTTGGTTTAAAAATGTCTATTAAACTCTGCCTTCTCTCTGTCCCTTACAGGATTGTGTGTCGAAAATATCTAAAGCTTTGCACATACATTTACACTGGGTTAGAATGTTGCTGCTCCTGTCTCTAGGATTCACGGTAGGTAATGCACCATGCTTTGTACCTGCAATTGAGACGCACCAAAATACATTGCACTGCAACCTTAAACAAATGTTATCTTAAATCTTCTGTAACAGTCTTATTGATAAATAACAAATAATGGAAGCAACAAAATATTTTTACTTTCTGTACAAAAATGCCACCCCGGCTCCCTCCACTAATGAACAAAAGCCATTTGGTCATGTGATCTTTGCTGATGATGATCTGAACCTTTATCTTCCTCTTCAACTGAGATCTCATGAGCAGAAGTCTAGGCTTGTGATTACATAACCAACACACTGAACTGCTGGCAGATAATTAAAAAACCCAGATAACTGTATTTATCTATTTGTAAGAAAATCTGTAAATCTATTTTATTATGCCAATGCTGTAGCTACCTGAATTTGACTTGGTACCAGTCACTTGAGTGGGAGGAGCAGCGCTAGTGTCCAATCAGGTATCCAAACACCCCCAGTTCAGTTTGCAGCAGAATTCCTGAACATGGGAAATGTTCTAACCCATGCGTCGAACCCCATTGAAGTCTATGGGAGCCGAACAAGAAAAATAAAAAGTGCCCATTTTGAAGGCTTATATGCCAGTAATTGGCCATAAAAGGGGTATTGGGGTCTGGGTACTACATTGGGGGACATGTATCAATAAAAAAATGAAAATTATAGTTTTTTCAGGAGCAGTGATTTTAATTACGCACATAACAGTAAAAATGACAAACTCCTTTAATTATAGTGTCTGGGAGGTTCCATTAGTGTGCCTGTGAAGTGGCGCATCTGTAGCATGCATAAAACATGCTGCAGCAAAAATGACATTTCTAAAGAAAAAAAATGAGTCAAATCCCATTTAAAATCACTCATGGTTGCAATTGGCGAAAAAAATTAAGAAAGCAAGTTTTTGACAAATCCTTTATCAAAAAACAAAAAAACAGTACCCCTCAATGTAAATCCATCGTAAATCACGCCGCCCGCTGACACAAAAAATTTAAAAAAATAAAAATTGCTCCAACCTCCTGGGAGGCCTCCCACTGAATGCCTGCTCTACGCTTTGACATTTCTTATATAGGTAAGAGCCGGAGCTATCTGGCTACGTCACCCGATGGCTGTCACCTTTCTGACATCACGGACTGGTGCATGACGTCATATGTTCGTTCTTTACTCCTGTGACCTGTTTTCATCAGACAACGGCCCGCTGTCAGAACACAGTAGCACAGCAAAGGAGATCGCTGTACCAACATCAGATTGCTAGTAAAGCGGCTCCAACCGGAGCTGTCAGGTTTTTTTTTTTTCTTCAACCCTCTGGATTGAATGAAAAATAACTAAAGATGTGTACAAGGCTTAAGTTTGCTTAAGGCTCTTTGCCCTAATGTGCCCCATGAGATAAGTTTCCTAGCTCTAGATCAGTGGTCTCCACACTGTGGCCATGAGGTTGGATGCGGCTTATTGTTTGCCTTAAATCGGTACTTGGAGCACTATCCCTGCCACTGATACGAGACACTATTCCTCACCATCAACAGGGCGTAATTCCTATCAATGACACCAAAACTATTCCTCCCCCTTATACCAAAGATGGGGCACTGTTTACTTCCAATGACTCCAGGACAAATTCTACCCTCACTAGCCACAGTCTGGCCCCCCTAAAGTCTGAACTGGCCCTTTGTTTAGAAAGAGTTTGGAGACCCCGGATCCAGATTAACAGTGTTATTTTACTTTGTTGATTGTGGTTAGGAGTTTTTTCATCGCTCTGTTAAAATAACATTTGATGTTCTCTGTAGCTCATCTATTATACATCTGATTCCCAAATAGGAGATGGTTTCTGTAATCTTCAAATCTTCTTTGTTTAAAAAAGCGCATAGAAGGAAAGGAAGAAATGACAAAATAAACAAAGCTTGAGGGAAAGTGTTCTTGTGTAATAAAATCCAGGCCAAAATCTGAAAGACTTCAACTAGCTGTTCAGTACCAAGGATGTGCAATTAAACAGCTGTTACACTGTACAGCCTTCACAGGGAAAGTCAGAGATCCTCTTTTGGGGCTTAGTCACGCTAAATGCAGTCAGTCGCATTTTTAAACGCAATCGGGGGGGGGGGTTACTAAAACTGGAGAGTGCAAAATCTGGTGCAGCTCTGCATAGAAACCAATCAGCTTCCAGGTTAGAGGCTGGGTTCACACTATCCGACATAAAAACGGTCAGACTTTTGATCCTACTTTGCCCTACAACATCGGTCCTACTTCGGTCCTACTTTGGTCCTACTTCCATCCGACTTTAATAAACAAGATAAGATTTTGCTCCAACTTTGACATAGTGACTTGTCCTTCGACCAATCAAAACAATCCCAGTGTGAGATAAATTCCTTTCACTGCTGCTGTAATCACCAAGTCGGATGGTTAGAACAAGGATCCGACTTTGATCCTACTTCAATGATATTCAATGGGCTGAAGTAGGATGAAAGTCAGACTAAGGCTGGGTTCACACTAGTCCGATTCTCGGACCGACATGAAGAGCACAAGTCGCATTACGTCACAAAAACAATGATTCCCTATGAGAGCCGTCTTAACTGCTCCGACATGTGTTTTTCAAAGACCCCTCAGAAGATGAAAGACCCCCGCAAAAGAGCCGAAGAAAGAAGAGCCAGAGAGGGGAGAAGACCGCCGGAGCAGATTTAATAAAATATTTTAAAAAGCTGTGTGGTTTTTTGTGTACATATTTCTTTCCAGGTAAATGGGTAGGGGTACGATGTACCCCATACTCATTTACATGGGGTGGGGGGCTGGCATCTGGGGCCCCCCTTGTTAAAGGGGGCTTCCAGATTCCGATAACTCCCCGCCCGCAGACCCCGACAACCAACGGCCAGGGTTGTCGGGAAGAGGCCCTTATCCTCATCAACATGGAGACAAGGTGCTTTGGGGTGGGCTGCCAAGAAGCACCCATACTCCCCATGTTGAGGGCACGTGGCCTGGTATGGTCCAGGAGGGGGGGAGCGCTCGTTCGTCCCCACCCCCTTTCCTGGCCTCCCGGGCTGCGTGCTTGGATAAGGGTCTGGTGTGGATTGTGGGGGGACCCCACGCCGTTTTTTGGCATGGGGGTCCCCCTTAAAATCCATACCAGACCAAAGGGCCTGGTATGCTCCTGGAGGGGGACCCCATGCCAGTTTTTTTTTTTTTTATTTGGCGTGGAGTTCCCCTTCAAAATCCCCAGAGCACAAAGTGCCTGGCATTGTCGGGATCAAAGTCGGATCTCTGTTCATAGACAAACGGTCCGACTTTGACCCTATGTAGGACCGTAAATCGCACAGCAAAGTAGGATCAAAGTTGGACCGTTTTTTTGTCGGATAGTGTGAACCCAGCCTTAAGTAGTACATGAACCTTTTTCAAAGTCGGACCGACTTGTGTCGGACCAGTTAAGATGGCTCTCATAGGGAAACATTGATTTGGTGACATCATGCGACTTGTGCTCCCAATGTCGATCTGTTTGTCAGACAAGTGTGAACCCAGCCTTATTATCAAAGCTTAATTGAACAAGCTGAAATTAGAAGCTGGTTGGCTACCATGCACAGCTGCACCAGATTTTGCACTCTTTAGTAAATCAACCCCAGTATGTGCTTTCCCATGCACTAAAAAGGTACGGCATGTTGCATTTTTTTCACACCTGAACGCACATAAATGCACGTATATAAATAAAACTATAAAATGCACCACAAATTTACTGCAAATACATTGCAAACACATGTAAATGCGCATACAAGACCACACACTGAATTCAAGGATTGCAGTGTCGATGAGACTTTACTGTATGTGCTTTTAATGATCAATGCATTTTCACTAGTGTTTACCACTCAGGAAACACAAAAAAAAATCACAATTCAGCCCCCCAAAAAACAAGACAAAAAAAAAGCTCATTAAAAGGTTAAATAACTAAACATAACTGTTGCAATATTCAATTTCATCCATTAGTTTCCTCTGTATATTTTCTGTCATTAGATGTCCTCAGTGTGTTGCCCAGCATCATTCAGCCCACTTCCTCTGAGCCCAGAATGTCCTGACTCTGCTCCAGCCTGACTGGGCAGTGAAAGGTGAAGCAGCACAGTGATGAGCTCATCTCTCTGTTTTCTGTTTATGTCAGTGTGCTTCTTGTCAGCACATGAACTGATTTGCTCCTTATGCTGCTTCTTCCTCTCACACGCTAGCCCTGCTATTTGGGGACTACAAGAGGCTGATACCAGGTCAAATGCAGGTACTTACACTGCTTGCATTTAATTTAATGGTGTAATAATGATTACAGGGCTGCATAAAGTTGTCTTTTATTCTGCCTAGATATCAACTTTCAACTCTTTCAGTAATGCAGACATCTAAACTTTACCATACTGAAGTGTCTTCTTTGTTGCACTTCCACGTTTCCAAATATAGTTGGATGCTACATGGACAGGGTTCAGTAACAGCCAAGGAAAAATGTCCTTCAAGAAAGTTTACCACCACCACCACACCTAAACAGCCCTTTGAAAACCTTAGATCTTTTTCAGCCATGGTTTTCCATGGAAGAGTTTAAATGGAGCCTAAATACCAATAAACATTAGATGTCTGTTGTTCACTACCTGTATTTTCAGCAGGATCTAATGTCAAATTTTGTGTCCATGGTGCACCAACACTGTCAGAGCTGAAGCGGAAGACATTTTCATTACTGTGGATGGAATTTTGTTCCTTATATCCTTTCTTTTGCCCTTGATAAATAAAGAGTCTGCATAAATGTGTGCATTCATAGAGCATGAGCATACATGTTAAATGAGAACAGAAGTGAAAACTTCACAAAAGTACACTGGGCATATGTAGCAAACTCTGTCCCCCTTCTACTGCCAATTTCCGCTATGAAATTTGCTGGCAGCTCCCCAGCTGTCAAAATGACAGGGGGCTTGCTGTGTTTCTACAGCAGCCTCTAGCCACTGCTGTCAAAAACAAATCTTCTGATCAGATGGACTTGTGTCTTTCTTCAACCAGACTATGTAACTATTATCAGTGTTTGTAAACACTGTTCAGTGTGAGTCAGAGATACAAAGCAACATTGTCACTTTTTATTTACTGTGTTTCATTCATCTGCAGATCAAAGGAAGGAGCTTAGATCAGCATATGATGTTAGTTAGAGCAACCTTACAAGTAGATTTTGTTTTTTACTTTCTATAAAAATGTAATCCCTTAAAAAAATGGTAACCCCTTATTAACACATAGTTAACTCTAGTCAGCCCAAATTAATTCCTTGCACTCGCTATTATTTTCATTTTTTTTACAGTATATCCTTCAAGCTATTAATATTTTGCTTTTTTCTTTCTTGTACATAACGGGACACAGAGCAGGATATATATTCAATGTATACTGGGTTATACGCCACCTTCAGGTGAATGGACACTGACAAATCAAAACACAAACAGGAAGTTCCCCCTCCTATATAACCCCTCCCACACCGGGAGCACTTCAGTTTTTTCACCAGTGTCTGAAGAGGTGGATGTTCACTTCTAGAGCTCTGTTTGAGCTTCCATGCTGCATCCCAGACAGGTGCTGCTGTATCAGGGACAGCTTTCTTAATCAGATCCATTTCAAACAGCTATCAGCTAAGATAAATGGTACCCGAGCCTCACCAAGAAGACAGAAGAAACTGCAAGGTTTTACCTGTAATGCGACCATATGTGGCGCTGGACCCTGAACCAAGGTACACCTGCAGGATGCTTTACAGGTCCAAGGGAGTGGACCCTCAGAAATGGGTACTCGGTCTTGAAGGTCCTTGGGACAAGGCATGCCGTGAGGGGTGAAGATTGGGCCTGCGGTTACTCCAGGTCCTGCGGCTGGAATGGTGAGTGATTCCCTTTGGGAATCAATTCAGCTTATGTCCTGCTTATTTTTGTCTGGTTGCAATTATTTCTTTGACCTGTACTCCCACGAGTGTCCTCTGGGGAGGGAGCTGTGTCCTGGCCACATCTTTATTAGCTCTATGGAGCTTATGGGACGTTCTCGGGAGCGCGCACAGTTGTGGGAGCATGCACGCCACTGAGCGTGCATGTGTGAGAGTACAAGTAAGATGCCGATGTACAGCCATGGCGATTCTCAGCACTACAGATGGTGCGGTCAGGACACAGAGCAAGCTATCCTGTCTGGGGACATCTGAAACCAGTGGTGGGGGCAGCTGGCGGTCAGTCAGAATGGGAGGCAAGGCTGGGAACATAGGCTTAAGAGGGCTGAGTGCACTTACAGCAAGCCATGGCTTCCTGGAAGTGCAGTGGGGGGAGTGCCAGTGCCGTCTTTAATATAGATTGGACCCTGGGCAAACATTTTTTTGGCCCCCCCTTCCATGCAATTTCACTCTCCACCTGCTCTGAGACATACAATAAATAGCATCTGGATTTAAAATGAGTTTACTGAATCAGATCGGGCTGCGATTGCGATTGGTTGCCAGAGGCTACAGTGCTTCATTACCGCTCACTGACTGGCTGCTAGAGGTTACAGCACACATTATGGCTCACTGATTATTTGCTAGAGGTTACAGCACATGACTTCTGTTTGTTGATTGATTGCTAGAGATTACTGTACATCAATACTGCTCACTGATTGGTTGCTAGTGGTTACTGGACATCCTTACCACTGACTAATTTGTTCCTAGAGGTTACTGCAAATCCTTACAGCACAGTGATTGCTTGCAAGAGGTTAGGCTTAATGACCACAGTTGTAGGCAGGAGGACTTTCAAGCATGCCCCTTTACCTTCCCAGTGGGCAGCATTCAGCAGAAGTGATGGTGGATATGGCCTCAGGAGGGCATGATATACATATGAATACCACCTCTATTTACATATAAATGCAGTGGTCCGCAGCTATTTACATATCAATGCTGGTTATTTACATGTAAACACAGGGTCTGCAGGTGAGTCATCTGTACACGGCAATAGGGCAGAGCTGGGCAACATTAGTAAAAGAACTTCACAATGAGATATCAGAACACAGCACGGGACTAAAAGTTCAAGGGACAAGGGAATTTAAACTGGGATAGTTGGCATGTATTAGGCAGCTGTTTTGGGCCCCACAACAATGATGGGGCCCAGGGCAGCTGCCCCTTTTGCCCTGCCTTAAAAATGGGCCTGGGGATTGCTGCAAAAGAGCTTGTGAGTTTTACCAGCAGCCCCAGAGGGGGCTAGTCCGATCCCTGCTGCTATAGCCTCCCCTGAGAGACCAGAGATGACTGGGCAGTCAGAGCTACTATGCCTGTCTGGGATGGTAGCTGCTACCTCATCTTCCTCCTCAGCTTTTGTTACTAAAGAGGACCTGTCATCCACACTTTCTGGCTTAGAAAGCAAGATTGCAGGGATGATTGTATTTGTTACACATGGTAACAAGAAGCGTGGCAGGTCTCCATCCCCTGGCCCCCCTGTGTTGGAGCAAGAGTGGATGGATGAAGAGGAAGAGCTAGTAGTGGAGGATTTGGCTGAGGTCCCAGTAGAGGAATCCGCTTCTGAGGCCCAGGAGTCTTCAGCGTCTCAGTCACAGAAGTTGCTTGTACGTGCTTTGACATGCAAGGTGCGCGCAGCTTTCAGATTGCCTCTTGTACGGGTTCCTGAGATGTCTTTTTCCTCCCTTGGGTTGTTAAAGCCCCCACAAAGCACCCAGGTGTTTCCACTACACCCCTTAGTGGAACAGGTAGTGTATTCTGACTGGGAGCACCCAGACAGATTTTTTATTTCTCCCAAAAGGTTTTCCTTGTTATACTTTATGTAGGAAATTTTTTTCAAGAAGTGGGGGGTGCCAGCCGTTGATGCAATGTCTTCCCTTAGCAAAACCTGTGGATAATGCACTGGGATTTAAGGATTCAGATGATAGGAAGCTGGAGTCCTTATTAAGGGCCTCCTTTGCCCTAGCAGGCTCTGCCATCAGCCGGCGGTAGCTGCAATAGGGGTGTGCCAGGCCTTAAAAGATCAGGCCATGCGAACAGGCAGGGAAGAGGAATCTGAGGAGGAGTCTCTAGATTTACCTCAGGCTTTGTGTTTCGCGGTAGATGCCCTGAAGGACTCAATACAGCAGGTCTCCAGAATGGCTCTCTTGTCTGTGCATATGCGAAGGATTTAGTTGCTGAAGAGCTGGTCTGCTGAGCTTCCCTGCAAAAGGTTGCTGGCGGGATTCCCCTTTCATGGCGAGTGCCTGTTTGGGGAAGACCTGGACAAATATATCCAGAAAATTTCTGGAGGTAAGAGTACTCTACTGTGGTAAAAAGGCCAGCTAAGCGGCCTTCCTTTAAGCCTTCAGCTTCTGGTTCCTCTAGGTTTTCAGGCCCCAGGCAGTCGCGACGGCCTCAAGGACATGTATTCAGGGAAGAAAAAGCAGGGCCAGGGGCAGAAGAAGCCGTGGACCCAAAGATCCTCTAAGCCTAGCGCCAAACCTTCCCTGTGAAGGTGGGGGGAAGGCTGTTGCACTTTGCAGGGGTATGGGGAGACCTCATCCGGGACAGGTGGCTGGTATCCCTAGTGTCTCAAGGCTACAAGATGGAGTTTCGGGCTTGGCCCCCCTCGGAAATTCCTAAGATCCAGGATGCCTGTGGATTTTGTAAAAAAGGGTCAACTGCTCCACGCACTAAGACACTTGAGCCTGCAGGGTGTAATTGTGGAGGTACCAGCAACAGAGAGGGGCACAGGTTTTTACTCAAACCTATTTACAGTGCCAAAACCAAATGGGGAGGTAAGACCCATTTTGGATCTCAAGGCTTTTAACCGATAGCTGGTGGTATGATCTTTTCGGATGGAGTCCATTGGATTAGTGGTCCCCTCTCTTCAACAAGCAGACTTTTTGGTGTCAATAGACATCAAAGGCGCATATTTACATGTGCCAATCTTCCTTCCTCACCAGAAGTTTTTGCACTTTGCAATAGGAGAACTGCATTACCAAATTGTGGCCCTGCCGTTCGGGAATCGCGACAGCGCCCAGAGTCTTTACAAAGGTGCTTGCTCCGGCCTTGGGTCTTTTAAGGTCAAGTGGGGTCCTGATCTTGGGCTACCTGGACGACCTTCTGCTCAGGGACCAATCCAGGGAGAAGCTCAAGTACAATCTGGTTTTGACAGTCCAGGTGCTAGAAAGCCTGAGTTGGATCATAAACTGGGACAAGTCCTCCTTGGATCCAGTTCAGTCCCTGGAATATCTGGGTCTGCAATTGGACATGAGGCAGACAAAAGTGTTCTTGCCTCTGAAGAAGGTCAGCGATCTCAGGGCACTGGTGAGCCAGGTGAGGGAACAGAGGCATCTTTCAGTTTGACTCTGTATGAGTCTGTTGGGCAAGATGGTAGCCTCCTTTGAGGCAATACCTTTTGACCAATTTCATTCCAGAGCAATTCAGCGGAACATTCTGGCAGAATGGTACAAGAAGACTCAAACATTGGATTGCATCACGGCTTTGACTCTCAGGTCACGGCAGAGTCTCAATTGGTGGCTGGTAAACCAAAACCTGATGCAGGGGGAGGTCTTTTCTTCCAGTTTTCTGGAAGATTGTGACCACGGATGCCAGCCTTTCAGGTTGCGGGGTGGTCATGGAATACTTCACTGTCCAGGGAAGATGGTCTCGGTCAGAGAAGCAGCTTCCCATCAACATCTTGGAGCTGCGGACTGGCTCTGAGATATTGGATGGTTGGGTTGCAAGATCACCCAGTAAGAGTGCAGACAGACCATGCCACAGCAGTGTCTTATATCAACCACCAGGGTGGCACCAGGAGTCGGTTGGCGCACAAGGAGGTGTGTCTGCTGCTCACGTGGGCAGAAGAGCATGTGCCAAGGCTCTCTGTGGTTTACATCCCGGGGGTGGAGAACTGGAAGGTGGACTATTTGAGTCACCAACAGATTCATTCAGGGGAATGGTCCCTGCATCCCAAGGTTTTTTGGGAATTGTGCCTGCGGTGCGGGGATTCAACAACCAGGTCCAGCGGTTTGTGTCCAGGGCAAGTGATCCCTTCGCCATCGGAGTGGACACTCTAGTGTTTCCTTGGGACCAGTTCTTTCTGATGTATGCCTTCCCCCAGTCGCCCTACTTCCTCATCTCTAATGCAGGATTCAGGAAGAGACAGCGGCAGTCATCCAGGAGGGCCTGGTACCTGGAGGTAGTGAGGATGGCAGTGGACAGTCCTTGGCAGCTTCCGTTTCACGCAGATCTTTTATCCCAACATCCACTGTTTCACCTGAATTTAGCCACGCTACATTTAACTTCTTAGTTATTGAGGCCACGGTCCTGAGAGACTGGGGGGGTCTCAGGGGCTGCACTGACCACCCTTATGAACGCTAGGAAGATCACCACCAGGAGAATTTACCATAGGGTGTGGAAGACCTACATTGGATGATGTGAGGCCAAAAAGTGGCACCCGCACAAATATGCGATTTGAAGGATTCTGGTCTTCCTTCAAACCGGAGTGGATATGAAGCTAGCCTTGTCTACGATCAAAGGGCAGATCTCAGCCTTATCAGTGTTCTTTCAGAGGCCTCTGGCTACACACTCCTCAGGACTTTTCTTCAAGGGGTGGCGCATTTATTACCACCGGTGGCATGTCCCTCTTGTCCATGGAACTTGCGTCTAGTGTTGACGGTGCTGCAGAGGCAGCCTTTTGGGCCTATCAGGGAAATTTCCTTAGTCCTTTTGGTTCAGAAGTTAGCCTTCCTTTTTTGCGGTCACCTCCGCAGGGAGGGTTTCGGAGTTAGAAGCTCTCTTGTAGGGAGCCATACTTAAGGTTACATCAAGACAAGGTGGTGCTGCGCCCCCTTCCGTATTTTTTACCCAAGGTGGTGTCAGCTTTTCACCTCAACCAGGATATTGTCTTGCCTTCCTTTTTTCCCTCACCCTACCTCTCCAGAGGAGAGACGGTTGCACTCTCTGGATTTGTTTCGAGTCATTAAAGTCTATCTGAAAAGGTTAGAGGACTTCAGAAAGACTGAGGCCTTTTTTGTTTTTCCAGAGGGTCCTAAAAAGGGTCAGACGGCATCCAAGGCGATCATTTCACTATGGATCCGCCAGTTGATCATTTCACTATGGATCCGCCAGTTGATCACTCAGGCCTACGGCCTGAAAGGGAAAGCTCCCCCCTTTGTGGAACCCATTTTTTA
>BLSH010005937.1:28035-40314 GCA_018402905.1 Glandirana rugosa | reverse complement strand
TTGGTTTTCCTGATTCCTTTAAAGGGACTATCCGGGTTTTCCGACGGAGACGTCGTGGCAGTTGTGATGCTAGGAAGATCACCACCAGGAGAATTTACCATAGGGTGTGGAAGACCTACATTGGATGATGTGAGGCCAAAAAGTGGCACCCGCACAAATATGCGATTTGAAGGATTCTGGTCTTCCTTCAAACCGGAGTGGATATGAAGCTAGCCTTGTCTACGATCAAAGGGCAGATCTCAGCCTTATCAGTGTTCTTTCAGAGGCCTCTGGCTACACACTCCTCAGGACTTTTCTTCAAGGGGTGGCGCATTTATTACCACCGGTGGCATGTCCCTCTTGTCCATGGAACTTGCGTCTAGTGTTGACGGTGCTGCAGAGGCAGCCTTTTGGGCCTATCAGGGAAATTTCCTTAGTCCTTTTGGTTCAGAAGTTATCCGACTCTTCCTTCATACACACCTCTCCACCGCCCGCCGGGGACTAGGACCACGTGACTTGTAACTTCAGCAAGCCAAGAATATTGGTCCTGCCCACATCCACTAACTGAGGAGTGCAGAGGGCAGCACACAAGCTTGCTGAAATTTGCGGAAAGAGCTAGCATACCACATTGGAGTACCAGTATCAGGACACGGCTGAAAAACAATAAAATGTGTACGTTTAGCTAAGTGCACGGATATATATATTGGTTTTCTGCCTTTGCGCTAACCTGCCCTGCTGTGAGTGAGCGGTTGCTGAGGTCCTACATATACCTGGTCGAGGCTGTCTCTATTGGTATCTAGTGAGGAGCGAGTGGAACCTTATAACAACACAAAGCTGGGCTCCCAGCGGTGTCTGGTAAGCCCCCTCACTATACGGTGGTGGATTCACTTAAGTGTGTTGTGCACTGGGTGTTTTGAACAAACATCTGACAAGTTGTGCCCCTTGAGGACTTATTTCCAGCGCGGCTTTATCATTTTGACATCTTGCATTTAACTTCTAGCCGCTGCTACTTTACTTGGACTATAGCGCAGTTTATTGATATTTGGTTCAGAAGTTAGCCTTCCTTTTTTGCGGTCACCTCCGCAGGGAGGGTTTCGGAGTTAGAAGCTCTCTTGTAGGGAGCCATACTTAAGGTTACATCAAGACAAGGTGGTGCTGCGCCCCCTTCCGTATTTTTTACCCAAGGTGGTGTCAGCTTTTCACCTCAACCAGGATATTGTCTTGCCTTCCTTTTTTCCCTCACCCTACCTCTCCAGAGGAGAGACGGTTGCACTCTCTGGATTTGTTTCGAGTCATTAAAGTCTATCTGAAAAGGTTAGAGGACTTCAGAAAGACTGAGGCCTTTTTTGTTTTTCCAGAGGGTCCTAAAAAGGGTCAGACGGCATCCAAGGCGATCATTTCGCTATGGATCCGCCAGTTGATCATTTCACTATGGATCCGCCAGTTGATCACTCAGGCCTACGGCCTGAAAGGGAAAGCTCCCCCCTTTAGGGTAAAAGCTCACTCCACCAGGAGAGTTGGAACCTCCTGGGCTTTCTGCCATCGGACATCGGTGGCTCAGATCTGTCTGGCCCCTACTTGGTCCTCGGTGCACACATTAACCAGTTTCTACCAGGTGGATGTTAGGGCAGCAGAGGATACAACATTTGGCTGCAGTGTGTTAAGGGCTGTGGTATAACTGAACTTGGGTTTCCCTCCCCTCAGGGATTGTTCTGGGACTTCTCTGTATGTATTGAATATATAGCCTGCTCTGTGTCCCGTGATGTACGAGAAAGAAAATTGGATTTTTTACACATACTTACCTGTAAAATCCATTTCTTTTTAGTACATCACGGGACACAGAGGTCCCTCCCATCTCTGTTTCCTTTTGGGAACTCATTGCTTGCTACAAAACTGAAGTGCTACCGGTATGGGAGGAGTTATATAGGAGGGGAAACTTTCCGTTTGTGTTTTGATTTACCAGTGTCCATTCACGTGAAGGTGGCGTATAACCCAGTATGTATTGAATATATAGCCTGCTCTGTGTCCCGTGATGTACTCAAAAGAAATGGATTTTACAGGTAAGTATGTATAAAAAATCCAATTTTTAAATTCTTATTCATTTTGTTAATTTTTTTAGCATTGCATTAAAAAATGAATAAAACTAAAAAAGAATATTTGCAATTTTTTTTTCATTTTGTTAATATCTTTGCAATGCTTTGTTCCAGAATTGTGATTTTAGTGTCATTATAAATGGGACAAATTATAGAATAAATTTAATAATCGGGCGTTGCTAGGGGGTGGCTATTGGGGCCACAGTCCCGAGTCTGGGGCCTATAGCACCGAGTCTCTTACCGTGTGGGTGCAGTTCTGCAATTTGCAGGTATGTCTCGGTCTGGAATGCAGGAGGCAGGGGCAGACTGAGCCATGGTAGCATGGGCTCCGGCTCGGCCCTCGCTTCCACCTGATATATGGGGAGGCTCTCTGGGTACCCTGATGTATGGGGAGGAACTCTGGGGACCCTGATATATGGGGAGGTTCTCTGGGGACCCTGATGTATCGGGGGGTTCTCTGGGGACCCTGATGTAAGGTGAGGCTCTCTGTGGATCCTGATGTAAGGAAGAGGCTCTCTGTAGACCCTGATGTAAGGAAGGGGCTCTCTGGGGACTCTGATGTAAAGAAGGGGCTATCTGGAGACCCCAATGTAAGGAAGTGCCTCTCTGGGGACCCTGATGTAAGGAAGGGACTCTCTGGGGACCCTGTTGTAAGGAAGGGACTCTGGGGACACTGATGTAAGTGGGGTCCGCACTCAGAAATGTAACAATGTTCATATATATATATATATATATATATATATATATATATATATATATATACACACACACACACAAACATGTATATTAAATACATGTGTATGCCGCTCAAGCGTATGATTCTACTTTGCTGCTATGGGCTCTAGCCCCAGATCTTTTGTAGACCTAGCAACGCCCCTGTTGATAATGTTTATGTACTGTAACAGTATTTCTTTTTAATACTACCAATAGAAAAATCCGCAGTTTTTTAACATTCTCTACAAATTGTTGTTTATAGATTGTGTAAAATAAAATATTTTTTGCAAGACAAAACCCCCAAAAGAAACCCCCGTTTGTCCTGAAACAAATATTTAGAGTATCTTGTATCTTAAGTAATGAAAAGTTATTGCAGAATAAACAGGCCCCCAGCAGAAATGTAAAAAATGCTCTGGTCCACAAGGGGTAAACAGGTGCAAGAGCTATACTAGTTAAGAGCTGACAAAACTCTTGGCTTCTAACCGCTGTCTGATGTGTGTGCCCAGCCAAAGGATATTTCCCTGCATTTTGCCAGAAATTGAGGATTGAAGATAAAATACTTGAGCTCTGGACATTTAACCAGAAACATCCAGATAGGGTGAGCTACAGGCTAATGGGACTCTGTTGTGGTATTATAAACTTACAGATGACTTGAACTAGAATACAGAAGCAAACAATATATTTTAAAAGCCATTTTATAGGTATTTATGCCAGTATTATTGTTATATAAACATATATGACTGACCCTCAACATTTATGTCCTATATCTCTCTACAGGTCTATGGCATGATGCTTACATCCTTTCTCTACTTCTCTCTGCCAAGAGGAAATGTCTGGCTTCGCAGAGGGGAATACAGCCTAAACAATGCTTTAATCTGCCCCCCGGGTACCACACAGGATACCCCACTTTCTCAGCTTCTGCCAAACCATTCTGTACAATGAAGGGTTCTCTTTATTTATTTAGGCAGCCGAAGCCCCTGTAAAAATGAAGGGTCTTTAATTCTCTCTTATAGCAGCCAGATTACTGTAACTTATATTTTCTACCGCAGGTTAGGAAATAAAAGCGGGAATATGATGGCTGTGTAACAGTTACACTTTAATTGCAGATATATCATTAAGATTATTAATGCTGCTCAGTAATTAAGACCAAAATTGGGAAGGGAATATACCAGTGAGTGTATAATATGGCAGGGCAAAAAAAAATGCAGTATATCTAAGCAATACAGTGACATTTCTCCATGTTTTTTCCCTTTAAAGGTAGGCTGTAGGTATAGGAAATGATCTGTTTACATTCCAGAAGTACAATCAAATTCGAATTAACTAGATCCACCAGTCGGTATCAGGGGTGCCCAGACCAGACACAGATTCAGTCTCCTCCCTCTAAATAGAAATTATAAAACATTCAGGTGATACTCTGCTACGTTGTCTTTTTCTCTTAACAAACTTTATTGAAACAATAATATGGCTTGCATTGCACAATTTTCCCCCCTGGGCATGTCTTCTTGGATCCAATTTTACCCTTAGTTAGGGCTTGCTCCCTAACTGAAGCCTAGTACACATGGGACGAATGTCGGGCAGCATCGGCTGGTTCAATAGAAACCGTCCGACATTCGGCCCGTGTGTACTGGAACTGTACCAACAGAAGGGACATGACCGAAAAGAGTCTGCCAACCAGCTCCCAGCGCCACAAAAGCACAGCAGGGGAGATCTGTTGAACAGATACAGTGCTTCTGCCTTGCAGCTCTGGTGTCCTTAGTTTAAAGTGGTTGTCAAGTCATGACAACCACTTTAAACTACAGGTAAGCCTATATTCAGGCTTACCTGTAGGCCCTGGGAATATCTCCTAAACTTGCACCTTTTAGGAGATATTCCCTGTATCTGCATGTGCCGACGTCATCAGCAAATGCGCAGTGAAGAAACGGCCCGACTGGGCCGTTTCTTCACCAAGTGTGCCATAAATGACGGCTCCCTGAGCATGCGCGGGAGTGATGTCAGCACGGCTCCTGCCAATCACAGTGCTGGGGTCCATGCTGTGATTGGTCGGAGCCCGGGATCCCGGAAGACGACGGACACAGCATGTCGCCGGTCACAACGGTGCTCGGGAATTGAAATGGAAACAAGCGCGACAGACCTAAGCGCAGTAAATCAAAAACCACAGTTTATTTGCACAATAATGAGGATGGGTACTCACAAAAGACGGATCAAGAGAAAACATAACGTCCGTTTAGCTGAGAAGGCTATATCACGTACTTTTGTGAGTACCCATCCTCATTATTGTGCAAATAAACTGTGGTTTTTGATTTACTGTGCTTAGGTCTGGCGCGCTTGTTTCCATTTCTATTTTTGCAGAGTTGCTTGTACTCATCGGGTTGCTGCCCCTATCCGCTCATCATTACCACGCTACCCTAGCTCTTTGCCCAGGACTTATTTTTAGAGACACTATTATAGACTTTATGAGCCGTATTTCAGGACTGTTCTGTTATTTTGTCTGAAGTTTTTCCATTTACTATTGGCGCCATTCTCCTCCTCACAATGGTGCTCGGGGACCGCTGCTACAGCGTCGATCTAAGGTAAGCATTTCATAATGAGCTAGTATGTGATGCATACTAGCTCATTATGCCTTTCTCTTGACAACCACTTTAAGTGCCAATCAGGACACTATCTCCATGGAGTTTGCATATGCTGTATGATCTCCCTGTGCTTGTGTGGGTTTCTTCTTGGTATTCCAGTTTCCCCCAACCCTGCAAATTCATGTTGGTGGGTTAAATGCCTCCTGTCTAAAATTGGCTCTAGCATGATTCTCTACCGCCTTACCATCTGGCTAAACAGCAGATAAAGCGCCCCACGGATAGGAACGCTATAGATATAAAAAAAGTAATAATAAAAATAACAAAACACTTTAATTGTATATGTAACAGATTGAATTGGAGAAAATAAGAGAGTCATTGATAGGAATATTTTTTAATATATTAATATAGTATTATCATTTGAATAGTATTTATTAGTAATTAATATTAAACAGGCACTTGCTATATCGATATACTTGTTTTTGTATGTCTATTTTTATTTGAATTTTTTTTTATCTACATAAACATACCAAAAATTTGTATACTTTTATGACTTCAGATTAAGTAAATTTCGATATTTTGTGAGCAAATGTATGTTGATATTGGTCTGGTGAAACCATCAATGGTATGTTTTTATTTATTTAATTTTTTGTCAAAACCATTTTTGTAGACAAAAAATAAACAGTTTTGAAAGTTTTATTGTGAAATTTTTTTTTTCTGGACTTTATAAATTAGTATTCTTTTGTGTCCCCACAGAAATGGATTTGTCCAAAAAATCCTGATCTTATCAAATTGTTTTGATCGCTAACTTCAAAATTGTTCTTTTCAGATGTACAGTCTGCACACTAAGATTGTACATATTGGTTAACAGCTCTGCAAAGGAATGATTCCCCAGATAATGTCAAAGGTGCACAAAAAACTTGAATAAATAATTTATCAGCAATCTCCCGCATGTACTGTAGCCAAAGGACTAAAACACTTGTTTATCCAAATTTAGTATGAATTTCTATATAAAATAAAATAGCTTGGTGACCAATATGTTGCACTCCTTACAGACTCAACCACAGTTTGTGTAGCGTGCTGTGGTGAATTGGTGGATGTCGCCACCATACAATCATCGTAAAGTAGGGATCTTCACCAACACACCTTGGTATTGCCACACTTGTAGCACCACCATAAAGGCTCCATGGATGGTACCCTCCTAACAACTTTCTTTAAAATTCTTGGTAGTGACTGAGATTGTGAGCCTGGAAAATATTACATAAAGTAACGGGAATCAGAGGCCAACTTTTCAGGACCTCACAAGATCCCTTTCTTTGCTGTGAAAAAGAGATCCTTTGAGGCCCCAAAATGTTGGTCTGTGATACTTGTTACTTTATAATATTTTCCAGGCTTACAATCTCAAAGTCACTACCAGGAGTTTTAAAAAAAAGTTGTTAGGAGGGTACCATCCATGGAGCCTTTATTTTGGTGGCTGCCAACGTGGCACTGATATATACGGCCCATGCCCTCTGTCTGACAGTAAATGCCCCTTGTGCTCCATTCACCTGCTGAAAGTGAAGAGCTGAAGCCCTTTGTAAGCTTCTCTGGGATTGGATATTAAGAATTGCTAAGGACTCCCCATGTCCCCATGTGAAAATTATGAGTGCCTAAGTGGCCAAATGCCAAGTACCAGAGCTGTTATATGGTAGGAAGGGGAGTGAGTCATATGCTCCCTCAGACCTGTACCAGAGTTTTACACAGAGTTTGCACGACTGCTATCTAGGGATTTCTAGAGAGCTGTGTCCTGAAAAAGGGAGCAATAATATACATACTGTACAACATTCTTTATGCAGAAATACCCTCAGATGGAATAGCAAGAGAAATGGCATGAGTCGCTTTAAATATAAACACCTTATTTAACTTCTGTTACAGTGCATCCGGAAAGTATTCACAGCGCTTCACTTTTTTCCCACATTTTGTTATGTTACAACCTTATTCCAAAATGGATTAAATTCATTATTTTCCTCAAAATTCTACAAGCAATACCCCATAATGACAATGTAAAAGAAGTTTGTTTGAAATCTTTGCAAACTTATTAAAACAAAAAAAAATCACATGTGCATAAGTATTCACAGCCTTTTCCATGACACTCAAATTTCTACAACTTGATTGGAGTCCACCTGTGGTAAATTCAGTTGATTGGACATGACTTAGAAAGGTACACACCTGTCTATATAATATATAACAGTGCATGTCAGAGCTAACAGTGCAGCTAACAGTGCAGTTAACAGTGCATGTCAGAGCACAAACCAAGACATGAAGTCCAAAAAATTGTCTCTAGACCTCTGAGACAGGATTGTATTGAAGCACAGATCTGGGGAAGGATACAGAAAATTTTCTGCAGGTCCCAATGAGCACAGTGGCCTCCATTATCCATAAATGGAAGATGTTTGGAACCACCAGGACTCTTCCTAGAGCAGGCCGCCCGGCCAAACTGAGCGATCAGGGGAGTAGAGCCTTAGTCAGGGAGGTGACCAAGAACCTGATGGTCACTCTGACAGAGCTCCAGCATTTCTCTGTAGAGAGAGGGGAACCTTCCAGAAGAACAATCATCTCTGCAGAACTCCACCAATTAGGCCTGTATGGTAGAGTGGCCAGAGGGAAGCCACTCCTCAGTAAAAGGCACATGACAGCCCACCTGGAGTTTGCCAAAAGGCAAAAGGCAAAATTCTCTGGTCTGATCAAACAAAGGTTGAACTCTTTGGCCTGAATGGCAAGCGTTATGTCTGGAGGAAACCAGGCACCGCTCATCACCTGGCCAATACCATCCCTACAGTGGAGCATGGTGGTGGCAGCATCATGCTGTGAGGATGTTTTTCAGCAGCAGGAACAGGGAGACTAGTCGAGATCGAGGGGAAGATGAATGCAGTAATGTACAGAGACATCCTTGATGAAAACCTACTCCAGAGCACTCTGGACTTCAGACTGGGGTGAAGATTCATCTACCAACAGGACAATAACCCTAAGCACACAGCCAAGATAACAAAGGAGTGGCTACGGGACAACTCTGTCTTTGAGTGGCCCAGCCAGAGCCCAGACTTGAACCCGATTGAACATCTCTGCAGAGATCTGAAAATGACTGTGCACCAATGCTCCCCATCCAACCTGATGGAGCTTGAGAGGTCCTCTAAGAATAATAGAAGAACCTGCCCAAAAATAAGTGTGCCAAGCATGTAGCATCATACTCAAAAAGACTTGAGGCTGTAATTGGTGCTAAAGATGCTTCAACAAAGTATTGAGCAAAGGCTGTGAATATGTACAGTATCTCACAAAAGTGAGTACACCCCTCACATTTTTTTAATTATTTTAGTATATCTTTTCATGTGACAACACTGAAGAAATGACACTTTGCTACAATATTTTGTGTGGCCATCATTATTTTCCAGCACTGCCTTAACCCTCTTGGGCATGGAGTTCACCAGAGCTTCACAGGTTGCCACTGGAGTCCTCTTCCACTCCTCCATGACGACATCACAGAGCTGGTGGATGGTAGAGACCTTGTGCTCCTCCACCTTCCATTTGAGGATGCCCCACAGATGTTCAATAGGGTTTAGGTCTGGAGACACTCTTCACCAGTCCATCACCTTTACCCTCAGCTTCTTTAGCAAGGCAGTGGTCATCTTGGAGGTGTGTTTGGGGTCATTATCATTTTGGAATACTGCCCTGCGGCCCAGTCTCCGAAGGGAGGGGACCATGCTCTGCTTCAGTATTTCACAGTACATGTTGGCATTCATAGTTCCCTCAATGAACTGTAGCTCCCCCAGTGCCGGCAGCTCTCATGCAGCCCCAGATCATGACACTTCCACCACCATGCTTGGCTGTAGGCAAGACACGTTTGTCTTTGTACTCCTCACCTGGTTGCCACCACACACTCTTGACACCATCTGAACCATATAAGTTTATCTTGGTCTCATTAGACCACAGGACATGGTTCCAGGAATCCATGTCCTTAGTCTGCTTGTCTTCAGCAAACTGTTAAGGGTTTTCTTATGCATCATCTTTAGAAGAGGCTTCCTTCTGGGATGACAGCCATGCAGACCAATTTGATGCAGTGTGCCCCCCACCCCGTCAACCTCTGCAGCAATGCCGGCAGCACTCATACATTTATTTCACAAAGACAACTTCTGGATATGACGCTGAGCATGTGCACTCAACTTCTTTGGTCGACCATGGCGAGGCCTGTTCTTAGAGAGTTCTTTGCCATGAGGTGCCATGTTGCACTTCCAGTGACCAGCATGAGAGAGTGAGAGCGATAACACCAAATTTAGCACACCTGCTCCCCATTCACACCTGAGACCTTGTAACACTAACGGGTCACATGACACCGGGGAGGGAAAATATCTAATTGGGCGCAATTTGGACATTTTCACTTAGGGGTGTCCTCACTTTTGTTGCCAGTGGTTTAGACATTAATGGCTGTGTTTTCAGTTATTTTGAGGGGAAAGCAAATGTACACTGTTATACAAGCTGTACATTACTTTACATTGTGGCAAAGTGTGAGATACTGTATTTTTTTTTTTTCATTTTTCATTTTTAATACATTTGCAAAGATTTCAAACAAACTTCTTTCACGTTGTCATTATGGGGTATTGTTTGTAGAATTTTAAAGGAAATATTGAATTGAATCCATTTTGGAATAAGGCTGTAACATAACAAAATGTGCAATAAGTGAAGTCCAGTGAATACTTTCCAGATGCACTTTATATGATCAATATACATAAAAAAGTAGTTCTTTAGAACAGTTGTGACATAAACATATACAATTGCTCTTGCTGAGTGTGGAAGTTTGTACCTTGTGAAGTGCCCCCCAATAATGTCCTGTCCTCATTTTTGAGGAACAATAGCAACTGTCAGAAAAATTGCACTCTAGAGCTCTGAAAATAGATTCTCCTCTTGAGAATAATTATTTTGGGGTGTCTACTAAGGTCAGGCATAGTCCAGGGACATAGTCATTTCCTGTGCTGACCTTTCTCAACCAAGCTCGGGTGACAATCAACTTATTTTTATTTGTACTTTATTGGTAGAATTTTACAAGAACCTAAGTAGCTTGGTTAGTCAATGTCAGGCTAGGAAATCCAACTCTCTTACAATTTCTAAGACTATTGTTTATATTCAGGGAAAAAATGGTGACCTACTATTTGAACTCTCATAGTAGAGTTTGGGATATTTTGTTACAAAAACTTGGCAGATGTAAAATAAGATAATGTATTCCTCTAGTACACTCCACCCACGGTCTGCTGCTAGTCGAAGGGATATTAATATCTGCAATGTTTACACTGCATAAAGAATAAAAAAAAAAAAAAAATAGACTTCATACCAGACTTCAAAATGATGATCAAGGTTACACCATACTTTTTTATGAGTTTTCATTGGCGCCCTCTAGATAAAGGAGCACAACAAAGTCAACTTGTGGCAGTAATACCTTCTGATGCCCACTGGCAACCAAGGAGTTCCGTACATCGATGGCTAACAGAGCAACAGAGCTTTTTGCTATTTAGCCCTGTGCTACTTTAACTGGTAATTGGTCACGCTGCACCCAAACTAAATGTATATCTTTTTTTCATACAAATAGAGCCTTTTGGGGGTATTTGATCACTACTGGGTTTTTATTTTATATTAGATAAACAAAAAAAGGCCGACAATTTTTGAAGAGAAAAAAAAAACAATATATCTGTTATAAAACATATCCAATAAAAAAGTAAAAAAATCTAATTTCTTCATACATTTGGCCAAAATGTATACTGCTACATGTTTTTGGTAAAATAAAAATCCCAATAAGTGTATATTGATTGGTTTGCGTGAAAGTTATAATGTCTACAAACCATGTATATATACTGGATTTTTTTTTTAAACTAGTAATGGCGGTGATCAGCATCTATAGGGGACTGTGATAGTGCGACAGCCAATCTGACACTGAGTGGGAACTGACTAATTGCCACTGACATCACCAGTGACACTAATGCAGTGATCAATGCTAATACTGTACCAATGACAGGGGTTAAATGTGTGCCTAACAATGTGTAATGTGTGCTGATTTTTACTAAAGATCTCTTTGCAAAGCAGGGAAAGCAACAGAGAGCTCATTCCCTCTGTACATAGCCCTGTGTTGATTGTCAACACAGGGCTCTGGGCTGTGATTGGACACAGCCTATCAGCAGGTCCGGGCCATGTATCATTGGACCTGCTGACAGACTCTGACTGTGTACAATCACAACAGGCGTTGGCGGGGGTGCACATGCATGTACCCTACACCTGGAACAGTCATTGATGTACCAGTACATTGCGAGCGGGCAGTTTGCAAGTGGTTAACAGCTGATTTTTAAGGGTTGCGTGGATGTATCTGAAAACCCTGCTGATTTATTGCTTATAGGGCTCTTGACATGCAGGAGCTGGAACCATTTCACTTGGGTATGTACCCTACAACCAAATAGGTGTTGATCTTGGAAAAAAATATATATTAACCTCCCTGGCGGTATGATTATGTCAGGAATTTTGTTCCAAAAGCGGTACCATTTTTTTGCATGGAAATTTGGTGTTATGTATTGTAGGCCTGCAATTCTTAGGAATAACTCACTTAAATCTGTCCAAACAACAGTCTAGTAGACATCCCGGGTATGAAAAAGTTTGAAAAATGAAATCATAAATTATAATATAATAAATAACTAAAAATAATTATCAAAAATAATAATATAATAGTAATAAAATTTATTCAATAATGTAATCAAACCAAAAACGCAGAAATTTGCTCAGTTGCAGAATTGTCACTGTCGTCACTTTCAGTTTCTGATGATAAATTTCCTCAAAAATCAGTATCACTCATTTCTGCAAATGATTCTTATTTACTATCGCTGTTTTCTAGCTGATCTAAAAACCACTTTTGACGT
>BLSH010005937.1:0-11175 GCA_018402905.1 Glandirana rugosa | reverse complement strand
ACAGTTTATCATTAAAGAACCAATAGCCATTGCAACCACTGCCGGGACAAGGCCCTTTAGAACCCAAGGCAGTGGAGAGTGTGCCCCCCCCCCACCCCCACCCTGAGAATGACTTAATCAGTATAGGTTGCAGATCTTGCCCTTTTTTTACCTCCCCTCCCGATAAAGTGCCCATGCAGCTCTTTTACCTACCGTTTGGCCCTGTCCTGATTGCAACAGGTTTTCTAACCTGCCTTGTTGCTAGCTCACTCCAGTTGCAAGGTTCAGGGGTCACTCACAGACATAAGATCATCACCTGATCCAGGTGAAAGCAACCAGATCTGGTCATTTTCATCTCACTTGTGTGGGTACCCTTAGGCCTGTTTCACACCTATGCAAGTTACAGTTTACATATTGCAGGTGCATTTTGTGTTTTTCAATATACATTTTTGATCCATAAAACCGCCTCAAAAAAGACATCCTAAATGAACTCAACTATTTTATTACAGCAGTAGAAACACGTAGAGAAGCAAAGAGCAGAATAGGCCTGTCAGCCTTTCTCAATCTTTGCAACACGTTGGAACCCTTGTAATAACATTCCGGTCTCAGGGAACCACTTCTAAAAATTTCTAGATCTACAACTCATGATACTTTAGTGTGATGGTCATTGGAAAGAACTCCCCTCTTATACCCCTTTCACACTGGGGCTGCCCGAGTGTTAGTGGTAAAGAGCCGCTAGTTTAGCGGCACTTTACCGCTGTTATAGCTGCACATCGGCGCCGTTATTCGGGCGGCAGCGGGGCCCTTTTAACCCACAAGGGGTTAAAAGCGCCGGCACACAATGCTTCCGAAGCGGTATTAAGCCACTTCAGAAGCGCTGCCCATTCATTTCAATGGGCAGGGGTGGTGGAGGAACGGTATATACACTGCTCCCCCACCGCCCCAAAAATGCTGCTTGCAGGACTTTTCCTAATGTCCTGCAAGCGCACCGCCCCAGTGTGAAAGCACCCAGGCTTTCACACTGGGGTGCATTAAAAAGCATTTTAGAGGCGCTTTACAGGTGCTATTTTTAGCTCAAAAATGCCTGTAAAGCCCCTCAGTGTGAAATGGGTCTTACAGATAGCTAAAAAGATCAATGGTGTCAGTGGGAACTTATCTGAAAGGCAGAAATTTCTCATTGCTCAAAGAACCCATAGCAACTTCTGGAAGAACCCTAAGGTGCCATGGTATCCTGGTTGAGAAACCCTGGGTCTGGTGGATTAAAAGGGAAAGAATGTCTAAAGTTTCTTTAGCCAATTTAAATCTTCCCTATTTACACTCCAACAGACCTCTTTCGAAAAACTCTTACTGTTGCCAGACGAGACCAGACTGATCTCATTGTATTATTCTGAGCATCAAAATGTCCCATGATTCCTGAATTCACTCTAGGTGTCATGATATAATACCGCAACTGAAATTAGAGGAGTGGGAGGATGTTGAGGATACCTACACAACATATGTCATATCTTCTAAGGACATAGGTGTGCGCAGCCTATTGCATTAGGGTGTGCACCACAAAGCACAAACACACATGAGTGTGTGTGTATATATGTCAGAAGGGCAGAGATCGGTGTCAGTCATTTATTTTTATTTTATTTTTTTTTACAATATTATATTTTATTTATTTTTTTTTACATTTTTATTTAGGAGCTCTGCTTGGGGGCCTTTGATGAAATATCAGGGGTCTAAACAGACCCCTGATGTCTCACTTTTGAGACAGAGAAAGGGACTGAGGACAGAGATTCCCCCGTCCCTTTCTCTGCAGCCAGGCAGCAGGAGTAATCTGCACAGTACAGGGTGATTAGGGTGTGCCCAGGCACACCTGCCAACCTATGTGTGCTTTACTTCTATGCAAAACGTGATATAAATGAGTAAAGACCCCTACTTTTGCTCAGATACAACGACGACACCATTGGCTTCCACTATTGTCATTTATAGCCATAGAGTGGGAAGCAGGGGGCAGGACCAAGCTGCGCTCTGTGTGTAACATGGACACAGCTTTCTATGGGGGCACTTAGTGGGGTGGGGGTCCAGAAGCACTGGGGGGTCCCTAGAAAAGGAGGATTGTGGCTTCTCCATGCAAACCATTGCACATAGCATGCAAGTTGACATGTTTGTTATTTTAAGAAAAAAAAACACCTAACCACACTATTGTCCTATGAAGACCTCAATTTTTAAGTCTTATTTCTTCATATATACCATATAAGTGCAAATCATATCAATCGTATGTAAGGTTTCCACTATGTGGTATGTGTACGGATGATATAATGTGGCGACATGGGACTTGTATTCATTTCCTGTTACAAAGTTGTTTCTTTTTTTCTTTGTATTTGTATGCATTTTACATGCTTAAACAATAAACAGCATCCATCAAAAAGTTTATTTTGCAAATGTGTTTTTTTCTGTTTGCTGATAGAAAGAAATCACATAAATATGGTGCTAATTGCAACATAAATAACACAAACTTGAAAAGTTATCTTAAAGTAGCACTATCAGTGAACACTGTATAAGCTATGTGTTGACAGCTTGCCTTATCTGCATCTGAGGTCTGGTTATGCAAAGGAAATTGTTGAGGAGGGCGGAGGTGTGAATTTTTGTTATTTTGTTTGAACCTGTATTAAGTCTTTAATAAACACATCTATGAAAGTACTAATTGTGTTACTGAAGGTTTTCTTAAAGGTATACTCCAACAAACATTTTATATTTAATCCTACTTGGGGGGGCACAGCAAACTTGATGAGTTACTTTGATGTTCATGGTTTCCATCTTCTACCCTTGGCTACTCTGCTAATTGATTAAGGCCAGTGCATTCGCTGGTTGAACCTCCACCCTCTTCTAAAGGGTGGGCCATTTATATGGATACACCTTAATAAAATGGGAATGGTTGGTGATATTAACTTCCTGTTTGTGGCACATTAGTATATGTGAGGGGGGAAACTTTTCAAGATGGGTGGTGACCATGGCAGCCATTTTGAAGTCGGCCATTTTGAATCCAACTTTTTTTTTTCAATAGGAAGAGGGTCATGTGACACATCAAACTTATTGGGAATTTCACAAGAAAAACAATGATGTGCTTGGTTTTAAAGTAACTTTATTCTTTCATGAGTTATTTACACGTTTCTGATCACTTATAAAATGTGTTCAATGCGCTGCCCATTGTGTTGGATTGTCAATGCAACCCTCTTCTCCCACTCTTCACACACTGATAGCAACACTGCAGGAGAAATGCTAGCACAGGCTTCCAGTATCCGTAGTTTCAGGTGCTGTACATCCCTGTACATCTAACACTATAGCATGAAGTGTATATGGCAAAGAATCAACTTCCTTCAGTGTTGAATTCCAGGAGTGTTGAAGGCCTGTGTTCCCAAACACAAAGTGTGGTTCTATCCTTTGACCCCTGTGTGACTACTAGGTCCTGTAGCGATGTAGGGGTTGGAAAATTGTTAGCACAGTGAAGGGGAGAGGTAAAGATGTACCTTTGCACCCCTAGAGGGTGACAAAGTAATTACATGCAAAAGTTTGTGTTGGCGTTAAGGTAGCACTCTACTTAATATCTTCACCGGGTTCCCTACTGTAGACACTATGGGTAGCACTCTTTTCTCTACCCAACGTAAACCCTATTAGCATTTCTGGGCCGGTGGTGTGGAGCACACACCGGATTCCACCAGTTTATGACCCATCACTCTCCTTAGTGACACCGTGTAGACCAGGGGTAGGCAACCTGGGGCCCTCCAGCTGTTGCAGAACTACAAGTCCCATGATGCCTCTGGGAGTAATTGTAACTGCCAGCCTTGCAATGCCTCATGGGAAATGTAGTTCCACAACAGCTGGAGGGCTACTGGTTGCCTACCCCTGGTGTAGACACATTAGAACCGCTCTCTGTCAGCACTGTGCTTCTTCTTCTCATCGCGGCCTCTCCCTCATCACGACTCCTTAGGCAGCCCTGAATCACAGCTAGACCCAGCCAGGGGGTCCAGGCTGCTAGGGATGGGACCCAAAGCTCACCGGTCAATTCATTACAGGGGCCCTCCATCCAGGGCTGCTGATAGAAATCATGGGGCCCCATACAGTCTACCTGACAGGGCACCCATCCTCCGAAAATATCAAATTATATTTTTGCTAACATGCAACGCCCACAATGCTATGCTTTGCAGCAATGGCAGAAATATAAACCCATTGAAGAAAACCCATTTAAGTGAATAGCGGCATGGAGGCAATATCTGCACCTCCAAGGGAGTGATCAGTACTGATCGCTCACTGTGTTCATTCAGGGTGATGTGTTCATTCAGGACCTCCCACTCACTATCCTGAAATAACCTGCCTGTGTGCCCTCAATGGCTGCCGGCAGGAGAGGAGGGAAAACAGCAACACTGCGGGGGAAAGGGGCACACATACTAGAAAGGATCCTCCTGTAGTGGAGGAAGAAAAGAAAAGTGGAAGCCGGCAGCACTGCACAAGAGTCACAAGTATCAACAATAAGGCTGTACTGCTGGCCCTCCTGTTTGGCAGTGCCCGGGCCCCCCTTTTGAACTAATGAGGCCTGGGTCCAGCACAGGAGAGCTGGCTGTACTGCCTTATCAACGACCCTGCCTCCATCACCTCCGCCAAGTCAAATATTGCCCGGTCAGCTGGCTGCTATATTTTGCGAATCTCCAAACCCTCAAACGTTCTCTGTGACACCTCCACAAGGGTTAACTCATATTCTCATATAGAATCCTCTTCCATGAACCCAGATTTTTTTTGTGGTCTCTCCCCCCAGAGGATGCTACAAAGGCTACTTTCACACTGAAGCGTTTTACAGACGCTATTTAGCTAAAAATAGCATCTGTAAAGCGCCTCAAAAATCCCCCCCAATCCACCCCAATGTGAAAGCCCTGAGTGCTTTCACACTGGGGCGGTGCGCTTGTGGGACGTTACAAAAAGTCCTGCAAGCAGCATCTTTGGGGCGGTGAGGGGAGCGGTAATATACCGCTCCTCTACCGCCTCTGCCATTGAAATGAATGGAAAGCACTTCTGAAGCGGCTGCACACTGCCGGCACTTTTAACCCCTTTTTAACCCCTTGTGGGGGGTTAAAAGCACATCGCTCCCGCCCACATAGCGGAGTCATATCGCTGGTAAAACTCTGCTAAAACTAGCGGTGTTTTACCGCAGATGCCACTCAGTGTGAAAGTAGCCTTAAAGCGGTAGTAAACCCATCCATTTAACAGTTTAAAAACCACCATGTGCCGGAAATGTAACACTCCCATTGGTTGTGCTCTAAGCCAAACTGTCAAACCATCCAATGGCTGGTGTCATAGCTGATCACATGTGCAGCTTTATATCAGTTGTAGATTAAACAGAGGCCAAGATGGCAGCTTCCTTGGCTGAAAATTATAGGAGGGTTTACTACCACTTTAATACACTGTGCATACACCACTATGTACTCTTCAATAAACTCAGACCAGGCAAAGGTTCTCTGTGATTGAATACTTTTATTGACAAAGTTCCAAATGACAACAACAGAATAACATATGTCCACATCAGTCAGTGCCATTGCACTGGTGCCCCTACCCTGTGGTGTGGTCTATACCTTGGTTAGTTAATTCAAGTCCAAATAATTAGCAAGTGTCCAGTTCCTTGAACTCCAGTCGGGTTCCTGGCAAGGGGCTGCAGAAGATTTCAGTTTGATCACATAATAGCACTGCTATTAACTCTTCTAGTCTATTAACTAGTCTCCTTAACTGTTCCCACACATGGACCAACCTTCAGGCCCGTCTAACCTGGTATTTACTGTATGTCCCACTAGAAGTGGGTGGTGCCATGAACACCAGGGAGCTATCTGGCAGCACACTTAACCCTCCCTTGTTTAGGAGTTACCATCACCTAGTACATTTACAATGTACAATGCAAACAGTTGTAAACAAAAAACGTATTGTAAGGAACATTACAAAGTGAGATAGACCATTTGGTAGACATCCGCCTACACCATGAGGTTACACAATGAGGTCACACAGGCACTCAGCAGCCATGGTAGAGTTGCAGAGCAAAAACGCTTATAAAGTCTACAGTTCTAGGACTGTTGAGTGGGAAGGAGGGTTAGGAGACACAGTCTGCTGGTGAGACTAGTATAATGGCTCTTCTCTTACAGGGCACAATGGGTAAAATATTTTGCAGAGACTAACAAAATCTCTCTAAAGCTGAACTCCGGGACAATCAAATATTGACTAAATCTGGGTAATGTAAATTCTTACTTGAATCTTGGTGTGATTTGTGTATTTCCTCCACATCTATGCAGTAACCCAGTGTGAAACGTTGCCTCTGTGCAGGAGCTTCCTATAATAAAGACCAGACACTGCTGCTCTCTCACCTTATGCAGGATGACTGGTCTTGACTCCACCCCTTCCTCTAGTTTTCTCCATTTGGCCTGTAGTGGGTGGGCCTTCTTTGCCCAGACTATTGTGCAGCCCAATGACAACACTACTAAATTTCAAGGAAATAACTCGGTATGTGAAAGTATTTGGTGCACACAAAGTGGATTTATATCCTTTCTAAGTTATGAGGAATATATTTAAATTAATTTTTTTTTTTTGCCCAGACTTCAGCTTTAAGTTTGGTTTTACATCTACTTTAAATCATTACAATAGAGTTTATGATGTGCAGTAAAAAGAAGTGAAAGAAATGTATGCACCCAGCTGGTAAAAAGGGGAAATAATACTCATACCAGGGACCCTTCCTCCTCAATGGTCCTGGGGCATCTGTATACTATATTATCTACAACCACACTGTCTGCAAGTACATTTTTAGATTCTATTTACACTGTATTTACTATTCATTTCTTACAGGTGTTATATAGCAGCCGCAATTTATGCAGAGCTTAAAGATGGCTATACACTGATGGAAATTTGACTTGTTTGTGGGGACTGGCCATATTTTGATCAGTGTGTGGCTATCCCTGCTCTACAGAAGTCAATTGGTTGATCACCTTCTGTTAAAGGAACATGCTGGAAAACATTTGTTGATCAGCGGCTGCAGCCAATCAGCTGCAGCTGCTGATAAGTGTATTCTGACAGCGGCAGGTCCCGCTGTCGGTATACAATGTCCTCACAGTGTAGATTCCTACATCCACCTTGCTGATTGGCTGCAGTCGCTGGTCAATGTATTCTGACAGCTGCATGCCCCACTGTTAGAATACAATGTCCTCACAGTGTAGATTCCTACATTCACCTTGCTGATTGGCTGCAGTCGCTGGTCAATGTATTCTGACAGCTGCATGCCCCACTGTTAGAATACAATGTCCTCACAGTAGGGTTCCCTCCATCCACCTCGCTATTGAAGAACAAAGATAACCATCTATGGCCAGCTTTACATACTGTACATTACATCTGTCCTTGCCATTAACCACTTCAGCTCAAGAAGGTTTACCCCCCTTCATGACCAGGCCATTTTTTGAGACACGGCACTGCGTTACTTTAACTAATAATTGCGTGGTCGTGCGACGATGTACCCAAATAAAATGTATGTCCTTTTTTTCCCACAAATAGAGCTTCCTTTTGGTGGTATTTGATCACCTCTGTGTTTTTATTTTTTGCTCTATAAACAAAAAAGACAGACAGTTACATGTAAAAAAATCAAATTTCTTCATCAATTTAGGCCAATAAGTATTCTGCTACATATTTTTGGTAAAAAAATCCCAATAAGCGTATATTAATTGGTTTGCGCAAAAGTTATAGCGTCTACAAACTATGGGATATATTTATGGAATTTTTCTTTTTCTTTACTAGTATTGGCGGAGATCAGTGACATATAGCGGGACTGCAATATTGCGGTGGAAAATCGGACACTAAGTGACACTGTTGACACTTTTTTGGGAATCAGTGACACTAATACAGTGATCAGTGCTAAAAATATGCAGTCACTGTACTAATTACACTGGAGGAAACCCACGCAATTATGTGTTTTGTATTTAGTCTGTTTGTTTAAACTCAATAATCACACATAGCAATAACCTGGACAATATGGCTGCTTAGTTCTTTATTTCAAATACTTAATAATTTAATGAAGCAAGAAAAGAGTTTCAGTTCCCCTTTTCAGCACCCAGACACTTTCCGTGCCCTTCTCCCTTTCCTGTGTGTGATGTTTGACTTCATGTAGCATCTTCTCTGTCTTATTCTGATTCCTCTACTTTCTCCAGCACCATTTTCTCACCCCTCCCTTTTTTTCTCTCACCCACTCTCTAAATCTGTTCTGTCGTCGTCTTTCCCCATAGAAATGTTTTCATCTTCCACAGTGACCTCCCCCATCTTCCCTCTATAGATGAGATCACCGAGTTTCTGCTTCTCAGCTGCAGCGCTGTGAATGAAGTGTCAGTACCACAAAAATTACATTTGTTCCTTATATATATGCCAGGTTATCAATGTTCCTGAGAATGTGTAAACGAATAAAAATGCCAGCAAAGCCGGAACAATATATTTGATTGCATTTCCAGGGTGAAAAGTAAAGCCAAATTTCCCCATGTTTTGAAAGAACCCTGTTAAGCAACTATGGTGTCCATTTATCAAGCAGCAAAAAATAACCATTGCTGAGTTCTTCAGAATTTTCAGAGGAAATCTCTGTCCTCTGAGTGCCTGTTTATGAAGCGGTGTAGATCGCTTCTCCTTTTGAAGAGTGAAGCAACCTACAAATGCTTTGAACTGTGAAGAACTCCTCCTGTTACTGTAATCTCATGAGACATAGCGAGATTACAGTACCAGAGAAACGGGGGGGGGGGGGCATGGCCAAGATGTGGGACTGAGCAGACATGTCTTAAGAGTTCTACTGGAGTGAGATCCGGGTAATTATCCGTTCCTGGACCAAATCATACTTTTAAGGCAGTCTGTGGACTCTGGATGCTTCCCAAGCTTCCTGGGCCTCAGAGGGGTAAGAGGCTGAGATTCCCCCCATGTGTATTGGCTGAAGCCAGCCCTGTATCCTGTGCCTCAGGACCTTTGGCGCGCATTTGCAATATTGCGTCGCAGACTGGCCACAAGGAAGCTGATGGCTCTGCACCGCCTGGTATCCCAGAGGTAATAGGAAGCAAGCCCGTCCTGGCTCCTTCAAAGGTTCAAGAAAGGGAGGGAGACCCCTAGAAGTTGAACATCCATGGTGTCCTAATGAAATGAATGCAGTGGCAACCTCAGCCTGGACTCTGACCAGGCCATGCCCCCAACACGTTTCACTCCGCCCCCGGAGCTTAGTCATGGGGATTCCCCATGACTAAGCTCCGGGGCAGAGTGAAACGCGTAGGGGCGTGGCCTGGTCAGAGAACCTTTGAAGGAGCCAGGACGGGCTCCATCACCTGTCAGCACTCCAGCAGCAGCTGCGGATGCACTGGTCATATACCTCCGAACCTGAGTGGCACACACACTTTTCCTACGTCCCAGAGGTAATGGTGGCTATTGCCACCTGCCAGACCACACTAACCTCCAAGATAGAGGCAGTTTAGATGGATGTGGGCTTGATCCAACAAGATCTGGACAAAATCCATACCAGACTTACTGCTGCTGAGGAACGGGTCGGTGCTGTGGAGGATTCAGTGACTGAACACTCTACCTCTATCTGTGCCCTGCAAACCAAGATCAGAGCCCTTGAATACAGGGCAGAAGACGCAGAGAATCGGAGCCACCAAAATAACCTCCAGATTGCAGGGCTTCCAGAGGGAATAGAGGGCAGGAATCCTACAGTATTTATAGAAGAGCTGCTGTGCACCCTTCTACCTGCAGCCCAGCTCTCCCCATACTTTGCGGTAGAGAGGGAGCATCGCGTGCGCCCAAATCTGGGCCAGATGGGGCGCCACGTTGCGCTTTCATCCTTCGGCTGCTCAACTTTCGGGACCGGGATGAACTACTTAGAGCAGCTCGAGTGGCGGGAGAATTACAGTACCAGAAAATCGGTGAAACACTCTGGTGTCCGTTTATTAAGCAGCAGTAAATTATCGCTGCTGAGTACACGTCCATTCTCAGAGGAGACCGCTCACCTCAATACATCACACTACACCGCATATTAATATAAATAATAAAGTTAAAGTTCCCTGCACAAGTTGGCCCATCCTCTGCAGCTATAACAGCTTCAACTCTTCTGGGAAGACTGTCCACAAGGTTTAGGAGTGTGTCTATGGGAATGTTTGACCATTGTTCTAGAAGCGCATTTGTGAGGTCAGACACTGAAGTGGACGAGAAGGCCTGGCCCACAGCCTCCACTCAAACTCATCCCAAAGGTCTTCTATCGGGTTGAGGTCAGGACTCTGTGCAGGCCAGTCAAGTTCCTGCACCCCAATCTCGCTCATCCATGTCTTTTATGGACCTTGCTTGTGCACTGGTATGCAGTCATGTTGGAACAGTAAGGGGCAATCCCCAAACTGTTCCCACAAAGTTGGGAGCATGAAATTATCCAAAATGTCTTGTTATGCTGGCGCCTTAAGAGTACCCTTCACTGGTATTAAGGGGCCAAGCCCAACCCCTGAAAAACAACCCCACACCATAATCCCCCCTCCACCAAATTATTTTGATCAGTGCACAAAGAAAGGTCCATAAAGACATGGACGAGTGAGTTTGGGGTGGAGGAACTTGACTGTCCTAACCTCAACCCAATAGAACACCTTTGGGATGAATTAGAGCAGAGACTGCAAGCCAGACCTTCTTGTCCAACATCAGTGCCTGACCTCAAAAATGCGCTTCTGGTAGAATGGTCAAACATTCCCATAGACACTCCTAAACCTTGTGGACATCCTTCCCATAACAGTTAAAGTTTTTATAGCTGCAAAGGGTGGGCCAACTACATATGGTCTAAAACTGGCATGCCATTAAAGTTCATGTGCGTGTAAAGGCAGGTGTCCCAATACTTTTGGCAATATAGTATATAATACATATATATATATATTTTCATAAACATGGCAGGGGGACATTTTTACTGTTTTGGGGGGTGTCTGATCGAGACAGAAGGAAGTCAATAAGCTTCCTGCTTCCTCCTCAGGTCTCCAGGGATTGTCTCTTCTCTTCCCCATTCTCCACCTCTGAGCTGGAGAATCTGGGAGGGAGAATTCTGACAAAGATCGCCAGTGAGGTGCCGAGATTGCACCTTCATAAACTGGCCATTTCTGTTTCTGTCAATGACAGATTCTCTGTGTACGGAGATGATCAGCT
>BLSH010005909.1:48481-59131 GCA_018402905.1 Glandirana rugosa | reverse complement strand
GCCCCCACACTCGCAGACCCACACAACCACCAGCCAGGGTTGTGGGGAAGAGGCCCTTATCCTCATCAACATGGAGACAAGGTGCTTTGGGGTGGGGGCCCACTCTAAAGCACCCCACCCAATGTTGGGGGCATGCTGCCTGGTATGGTTCAGGAGGGGGCATGCTCACTCATCCCCTCCCTTTCCTGACCTGCTGGGCTGCATGCTTGGATAAGTGCCTGGTATGGACCTGGGGGGACCCCATGCCATTTTTTTTTTATAATTTTTTTTCTACATTCAGCTGTCAGCGGTTGTTAAGAATGCGGTGGCCGGCTTCTTGGCCCACTTCTTAGCATAAATAAGCTATATAAAGTAAATGTAAAAAAAACAAAATAAACCCCATAAAAGCAAAAGCGCAAATTGCAGGAAAAATTGTGGTAAAAACGTGGTTTAAAAAATGCAGGAAGCACAGCAAAAAGCACCACAAAAATGCAACATGCATAGATATGAAATCGAGCATTAACCACTTCCGTACCGCAAGACATCATATGAAGTCCTTGGGTTTGAGTGGTGATATCTGAATGGTGCCTGCAGCTGCAGGCACCATTCAGATACCTGGAATCACAATCTAATTGTCAATACAATAGTGTAATAGCGCTAAAAAGGTAATGTCCATAGACTGTAAGATGCATTTAAATCAACCGCACAGTGAAGATGGTAAGATGAAATCACAGGTAAAGTCCACCAGCCACCAAGTGAAGAAGGTGATCCTCAAACAGAAAGGATATCCACCATACTGCGTGCTCATAAATCAGATCTGCTTACCAGATACATCTCATAAATGGGCTCTGGATATTGGATCAATCCCTCGCTCTTCAGCCGTATCCTAAAGTGTTCCTTCCCACCGTATGATCGACCACTATCAATCACTTGTCAATATTGCAAATAGTGCTCCGGCAAACAGGTCCCCATAAAAAGGAAGCACCTCACATAGTGTGACTCCGTTTCCACAATTTATTAAAAAAGATAAAATCACACTTACACAGTCAAAGATAAGCATTAGCCTGTATGCAGTAAAAAGTTGCAGGTCACGTCTCACCGCTCCTGGGGGAAGATATCAGCTGCACGCACCCACCCGGTGCACCACTTCCTCCTCTCCGCCTGAGACGTTCACCAGCTCTTCCAGTTCCTGTCGTGGGGTCACGCCCTGACGCGTTTCGTCATCACGACTTCTACGGAGGGCGTCTCCGTGAACGTCTCAGGCGGAGAGGAGGAAGTGGTGCACCGGGTGGGTGCGTGCAGCTGATATCTTCCCCCAGGAGCGGTGAGACGTGACCTGCAACTTTTTACTGCATACAGGCTAATGCTTATCTTTGACTGTGTAAGTGTGATTTTATCTTTTTTAATAAATTGTGGAAATGGAGTCACACTATGTGAGGTGCTTTCTTTTTATGGGGACCGTTTTGCCGGAGCACTATTTGCAATATTGACAAGTGATTGATAGTGGTCGATCATACGGTGGGAAGGAACACCTTAGGATACGGCTGAAGAGAGAGGGATTGATCCAATATCCAGAGCCCATTTATGAGATGTATCTGGTAAGCAGATCTGATTTATGAGCATGCAGTATGGTGGATATCCTTTCTGTTTGAGGATCACCTTCTTCACTTGGTGGCTGGTGGACTTTACCTGTGATTTCATCTTACCGTCTTCACTGTGCGGTTGATTTAAATGCATCTTACAGTCTATGGACATTACCTTTTTAGCGCTATTACACTATTGTATTGACAATTAGATTGTGATTCCAGGTTTATTTGCATTGTCAATCCCATTGTGTTTTTTAAGTGTATAATTTTTTTCCTTTAAATGGCAGCTTAAAAGGGTGGTTGGTGTTATTACTAACATCCCTGTGAACCAGTAGTACCCTGCTCTCCGTATGCGCTGACTGGGTGTTGTGACGGCATTTATACACCTATACATATATAGTACCATTCAGATACCGTTCTTTTCTTCTGGCGATTCTCTTTCAGATAAAAGTGGTCTTAGTGGCAGATTCGCTGCGAGATCACTTTTATCAGCGGCGGGAGAGGTGCCCCCCTCCCGCCGCTTTCCTGTCATCTCCGCCGCTTACTGGACTCGCCAGCGGAGATGATCGGATCCTCTCCCCCCTGTGTCTGTGAGCCGACTGAGCAGCTGAAGCCGCTCACTTAGCTCCATAACACGGCAGGGCAGAAATGACGTCAGAAGTCACGTCCGCCCAACGGTCTTAAAGGCCACTTTTCTTTTTTGGGCTGTCATTATTTTCAGATTTTTTTTTTTTCTTTTGCATTTTAGTATAAATATGAGATGTGAGGTCTTTTTGACCCCAGATCTCATATTTAAGAGGGCCTGTCATGCTTTTTTCTATTACAAGGAATGTTTACATTTTTTGTAATAGGAATAAAAGTGATGATTTTTTTTTTGTAATTCCTTTATTTCTTAAGAAAGATACAGTGTATAAACAGTGGTATAAACAGTGGTAAATACAGTGTATGACATATATATAATGGAACAGTGCAAAACAGAAGTGTGCCAAGCCCTGCAAGAGTACCGTGTCTCTACTGTATGCCCGAGGAAGAGGGGGGGACTTCTCAAGGATAGGCCCCAAGACTAGGTGCCCCCGGGCCTGTAAAGGGTTGTATCTTGTATTCCGGTCACCCCCTCCTCCACGGGGATGGCTTGTGGCCGTGCTCACAGTCCTTTCGCCCCGTCATAGCTTTTTACATTTTGAGAAAGAAAAAGATAAACGCAACAGGTCAATGGAGAAAGGGGGATCATAGGTCTCAGGCGGTCATCATCTTGTTGAGAAATCTTTCTCTAGACCAGAAATAAAAATGTTTAGTGAAGGAAGAAAAAAAAAAAAAAAAAGGGGGGGAAGTGGAATGCGTGCCTGGTGTAGCAGCGTCTGGGGGGGGTAACCCCCTACCATTTGACAAATCTGGCGCCAATTGAATCCCAAAATAAAGAAAAAGAGAGAAAGAGAATAGGGGAGGTAGAGGAGCAAGCGGAACCCAGAAGACAAAAGGTTGGAGAGAACAGAACAAGAAAATAGCCTAAGGTGGAAAAAGACAAAATCAGGATACAGAGGAGATTAGGGAATGCGTGGCCCATGTCCGAGACCCCCGCCTGAACGGGTGCTGTCAGTCCTCATGTGCCAGCTCCTCGCAATAGGCATCTGTATAAACGAAATATTGCCACGGTCTCCAGGTCTCGCGGAAAGTCTCCTCCCTATTGTGCAGAGTAGCGGTGAGGACCTCCATATCTCTCAGTTCGTTGACCTTGGAAAACCACAAGGTCAATAAAGGAGGGTTTTCTGACCTCCAGCAAAGAGGGACGCAGGATTTGGCTGCTTTCAGGAGGTGGATGGTGAGTGAGGATTTATATTGTTTGATGGGCTGCTCCGAGAGATGAAGCAGACAGGCCGCCGGGTTGTCCTCCAAGTCCACACTCATCAGGTGTTTAATGGTGCGGGTCACCCCCCGCCAAAAGGGCTGTAGCCTGGGGCAGCTCCAGAAAATGTGGAGCATCGTGCCTTCCTCTCTACCGCAGAGCCAGCACAGGCTAGAGGCCCGCGAGAATAGACGGTGCAGAGTCTAAGTGACTCTGTACCACCTGGTTAAGATTTTGTAACTTGTCTCCTGGATCTTGGTGGCAATGGAGGATTTGTGCGCAAAATGCAGTATTTTCTCCCTTTGGGAGTCTGCAAATTGGATGCCCATGTCTTCTTACCACTTGAGGAGAAATGGGGGCACAAAGCCCTCCGGAGGTGCGGTATATCAGGGATAGACTATGGCGGATAGGCTCACTCCAACGGCATATGTCCTCTAGGGCTGTAAGAGACCTAGTGCCGCTCTTGATCCGGCTCTGTTTGAGTAGAAAGGCACGTAGCTGGAGGCTGCAGAGAAAGTCCAGGGGGGGACGTAGCCCCCTTCCCTGCAGTCAGGGCGAGAGTCCCATCTGTGCGCAGAAAGTCAGCAACGTATAGCCGTCCACTCTCCCGGAGGCGTTGGAAGGTAGGGTCAACGAGGCCCGGTTCGAATTCCGGATTACCCAGAATCGGGATCATGGGGGAGGGTGATAACAAGGTGCGCCGGAAGGCTTCCCTCACCACCGCCAGAGTACCTCCCAGGGTCGGGTGGTCCAAGATAGACCTCGGGAGAGGGGAGGAGATCCACGGCCAACTTCTTACCGTATTCGCGGAGTCCTCCATCTCCAATGCCACCCAGTGCTTTTCCTGCGCATGGCAGAACCAGTCTACTAGCCTGGTCAGGTGCGTTGCCCTGTAGTAGGCTTTCATATCTGGAAGGCCTACGCCACCCCGGCACTTGGCCAAGTGGAGCAGGGGAAGGCTGATGCGGGGCCGTCTGTGGGACCATATAAATTCCCGGAACATAGCGTCTAGTTGTTTGAAAAAGACAGGCGGGAGGCGGATAGGGAGGGCCTGCATGACGTATAATACCTTCGGGAGAGAGGTCATCTTCAGAGCGCTGCACCTGCCAAACCAGGTGAGTGTAAGGGAGTGCCAGCACAGTAACTCTGTTTTAAGACGAGCCAGGAGGGGGACGTAATTAGCAGCGTAGAGTGCTCCAACGTCTGAGGTGATATCCACCCCCAGGTAGTGTATAGACTGGCTTGCCCAGTGTAGGGGGTATTTCAGCCTAAGCCGACTGACCACATCCTGGTCAGTTATGTTAAGGACTGAGGACTTGATAGGTTTATTCGAAAGTTAGAGAGGGAGCCATATTCGTGCAGTAGCTGGAGGACCCTGGGGAGGGATGTGTGTGGGCTAGACAGAAAGAAGATGAAGTCGTCCACAAAGGCGGCCACTTTAAGCACGCCAGAGTGTCTAGAGTAACCCACCACTGTTGGGTCCGCCCTCACCCTGCACAGAAGAGGGCGGACCCGATGAAGATCAGGGGGGACAGCGGACATCCCTGTCTGGTGCCATTTCGGATGTCAAAGAAGGCTGACCGAGTCTCATTCACCTTAACCGCTGCTGATGGTGTGGAGTATAAGGAGAGGATCCACCCAAGCATGGATGTTTGAAGGCCAATATGTTCTAGTGTGGCACGCAGGAAGGACCAGCTGACCCGGTCGAATGCCTTCTCCGCGTCGGTGGAAAGCAAAAGGAGAGGCCGTCCACTCACCCCGTGCCGCAAAGGATTAGGTTCAGCACCATAATAGTGTTGTCTCTTGCCTCCCGCAGGGGAACAGACCCAGCCTGGTCCCGGTGGATCAGACCCGAAATATGCGGTAGCAGCCTTCTCACCAAGACCTTAGCAAACACCTTCAAGTCGGTATTCAGAAGGGCGATCAGCCTATAACTCTGCGGGTCCTTCCCCTCCTTTGGGATGAGTGAGATGTGTGCTCTCAGGGAGTCCACGGGGAAGCGGTGGCCGTCTGCAAGGGCATTAAATGCCTTGACCATGGGCCCCGAGAGCGCCTCATAAAAGGCCTTATAGTATGAAGAGGTTAGGCCATCTGGGCCCGGGGCCTTTCTCGGCTTGGCCTCCGCCAAGGCAGCCCCCACCTACTCAGGCGTAATAGGCTGCTCGAGGCTTTCCCGAGCAGATAAGTACGTGCGGTGGCCTCCTCCTTCCCAGGGTGACCCGAGGTAGGAAGATCGCCTATGTTGTAGAGCCCTTTGAAAAAGGAGTGGAACTCTCCCGCTATGTCGGAGGACACGGATAATTTCTGGCCCGCAGCAGTGAGTACGCTGGGGATGTATGTTCTAGTTCGTGGGCCCCGGAGTGCCCTTGCCAGGAGGGTGCCCGGTTTGTTTGAGAACTCGAACATCGCCCCCGTGCCCAAGCCAATTTCTGCTTAGTCTGTTGGAACAGGAGCGTGTGAAGATCCTCCCGAACCTTCAGGAGGTCCTGAAGGGTGGAACGAGCCAAGGTCTCCTTGTGCAGGCGCTGAAGGGTACGTATGCGCAGGCAGAGCTCTTCCACCTGCCGTGATTGTTCCTGTTTACGGTGGGCACCCCATTTAATCAGTACCCCGCGCACCACCGTCTTGTGTGCCTCCCAGACTACCAAGGGGTTACTGATCGAGTCAGTGTTTAGGGAGAAGTACTCTCCAAGAGCTTTGAGGACATCCAAGCGAATCTCCTCGGATTGGAGGAGAGCCTCATTGAGCTTCCAATTTGGTGGGGGACGTATCAATTGGTCGAACCGCAAGGTGAGGTGGATTGGGGCATGGTCTGAGAGCGATATAATACCGATGGAGGATTCCACCACTCTCCCGAGTTCTTTATGAGGAATCAGGAGGTAATACAGCCTGGAATATGAATGGTGCACCCGAGAAAAGAAAGACTAATCGCGGTCTTGGGGGTGCTGAATCCGCCAGGGGTCGACCAGATGCAGGGAGTGGAGGTCGGATTTGATCCTTCGAAGGCAAGAGTAGGAGAGGTGGGTCGCACCTCTTGAAATGTCAAGCAGTGGTTCCATGGAGAAGTTCAAGTCACCCCCAAACAGCAGGAGACCATCCAAAAAGTCTAGGAGCTCGGGGAGGAGCTTGCGAAGAAATTGTGCATAATCCTTGTTAGGAAAATACAAGTTGGCAAGGGTGACCCGGACCCCGGACATCCAGCCACGGATAAAAAGATAACGGCCTAGGGAATCTATCTTTTGCGTTTCCAGCACCCATGGGACTAAGCTAGCCACAAGAATGCTGACCCCCTTAGCTTTGGAGATGGGGGAGACGCTGTGATATACTGTGGGGAAGGCTCTATTCATTAGCCTGGGTATGTGATCACCTCTGAAGTGAGTTTCCTGAAGAAAGGCCACCTGCGTCCCTTCCTTTTTCAGGATGATAGGAGCTGAGACCGCTTTTTTCAAGTAGAACTTGAGGAGACCCATGAGCGTGGTGCTACAGTACGGAGAACCGTCAGATGCAGCCAGAAGACCAGGTGCAGCAGAGGCGCCCCCAGACATGGGGCACACGCAGGGAAATGAAGATGGAGGGAGAAAACAAAAAAAGAGAAGCCCGAAGGAGGTGTGGGGGGGGAAGAATCCTCACAAAGCCTTATAGGGAGGGGAAGAGAGAGATAGAAAGAATAGTAGGGAAAAGCAGAGAAGTGGAGCAACAGAAACTGAGAGGGAAGGGAGAGTGGACCAAAAAAAAAAGAAAAAGGGGAAAAGTCTAAAGCAAAGGCTAACTGCCTTGGTGAACCGGTACCGCCCGTGGGCGTATATCACGGCCCTAGCCCTAATGGAAGGGGGGTGGGGGGGCAAGCCACGCAGCCCCTCACAGTAGATTGGAAGTCGCGTCCCGACACAGAAACAGATAAGGATCAGAGATGCAAGAGAATAGAGACCATTGAGACCCCTGATCTACTTCCGGAGGAACTGAGCCAGAAAAAAAAAAAGGAGAGTATACCAACGAGAAGGAGAAAACGAATATATAACATCACACATAGGATATTGGGATTGGCAGCTTAAAATTAGCCACAATCATTAAATTCTAACATTCTGAGACCCGGAAAACTTAAGGAAGAACAGACCTCCCCATAAACAAACTATCAAATTAAATAGGACATGTAATATAGTACATACATTCCCAAAGCCTATCTATCTGTGGGGACATGGAGGGGGAGAGAGGAGGAGCAACCCAGGTCTCCCGGCCACCCGCCACAGCGTCCCAGGAGGGCGGCCACCTCGAGGAGGCAGCCACATAGCTCACCCGGCCCACAGCAGACCCCCCACAACGAAGGGGGAAGGGGCCCCCTCTCCCATCCGCTCCAGGGCCCCCCTAGACAGCATCAGACCGTACCGACAGTGGTACTCTAATAACAATGCACATTCACCCTCCCTATCCAGCAGGCCCCGATAAGGAGCCGGTCGGGTACCCCATCACCCTACGACATAGAACAGAGCAGGCTGGATCTCTAAGCGGCAGCTCTTGGTCCCAGCCCCCCTAGACACGACCCCACGGCCGGCCGCGGGGCACCCACGCCGCACCCCAGCACCCCATAGCACTCCACATCCGCGGCCCACCAACGGTGGCCCGGAGACCAGGAAGGCACAGAAGGCGCCGCATGGGACCCTGCCCAGCCCGCGGGGCCGCGCCCAGGTGAAGCATACCCCCTGCATACAACAGAACACCCTGAGAGCATAGCAAACCTAAATCAGCCAGGCATGGCACCCCGGGGTGCCGTGGAGGTGTATGACCCAGGCAACCAGGTGGTGTCAGATCGTGAACAGTCCCAGATATGAGAGGCGCTATCCGCTGGGTGTTTATAGAGCAACAGTCACAACATAGATGAGTCCGGCTCCGGGCAAGGACAGGGGAGAGACCCCAAGCATCCAGCGCGGCAAAGAGCCTGCAAGGCAACAGAGGGAGGAGGTCTTTCTCCAAGCTCTCACGGAATCAGAGAGCAGCTCGGGTCCCCATTCGGGAACTGAGGGGGGGGAAGCAGGGCCGGGAACACCAGTCTATAGCGGTGCAAAGTCTCTCGAAGTACAATCAACATTCCCGGCAAGGGAAGGGTTAAATGAAGGGGGGCTAGCCATCATGTCCCGGTCACCCCTACGGCGGGTTAGACGCTGTCCATGACCGGAGGGCCTGTCTGGGAAAGGTCACGGCAGATGGCCATCTGGGGCCATGTGCACATAGTGGGCCGGGAGGAGCAAGGTAGGAGCCTGGATAAAGGCCTGGGGAGTCAACAAAACAGTCCTAGTCTTACCGGGATCTCGTGTGAACAGGTCCATCAGGCTTCTGAAGTGGCTGCCTAAAGGTCTCTCTGCTCCAGGCTCTGGAACTGGGCCGCCGTTGTCGCTGAGGCCGTGGCAGGGGAGGCGGCGTCATCCCCTGATTGAGGAGGAAGTCGTGCCAGTTGGGTACCTCAATGGCCGGCTTGTGGATAAATTGGAAGAGGTCAGGCAGCTGCTCCGGGGAACGAAGGAAGAATTCCTCACCATCCTTCTTCACAATTAGGTGGAAGGGGTGTCCCCACCGATAGGTAGCCTCAGATTCTCGCAACAGATCGAGAAGTGGGTGCAGAAGACCCCACATGACACGGGTCTGGCGGGAGATGTCTGGGTAGATCCTAATACTGACCCCATCAAAGTCTAATGGGCCCTTAGTCCAGGCTTGTCTGACAATATCTTCTTTGATGCTAAAGAAGTGGACCCTGCAGCGGACGTCCCTGGGCTGGTCCAATGGATCTGTTCCCTGTGAGGAGGTGTGGGTGCCCGGTATCCTATGGACCCTGTCCAGCTCTAGGTCCGCGGTGGGAGGTTTGTCTAGATACTGGTTCAGGATGGCCGTCATTGTAGCTTTGAGGTCTGGCCCCCTGGTTGCCTCCGGAATGCCCCGGAGGCGCAGATTGTTCCATCGACTGCGGTTCTCCCCATCGTCTATGCAGAGCTGAACATCTATGAGGTGGCCTGCTGATCCGACTCCAGGGCCAAAAGCCTGGCCTCCGTGGTATTGGCAGAGGTCTCTAGTTCAGCTACCCGCTCTTCCACTATGTCCACCTGGTTGGGCAGGTCATGCAGCTCCTTGGTGAGGGCATTCACGATAGAGGAGGCCATCGCCTTTAAGTCTTGCCTGGTGGGTAAGGAGGCGACCAGGTCCCTAATGGAGCTGTCCACAGGACTCTCCATCCCAGATAAAAGCGGGGTCAGCCTGGGGTCCTCCAGTGGCAGCTCAGGAGAGTTGATAGGAGAGACCGGTCTCTGTAGCCGTGGGTGTTCGTCTTCCTGCAACTTGGCGCCAGGCTCCAACTGTGCATTCTTCTTGCTAGAGGAGGCCGCGGCTCCGGATACATTTGTGCGCGGCGGTGCCATCTTGGCTTGGGGGTCGGGGAGGAAAGGCCGTGGTTCCTTAAAAAGTGCTGGGTTATCTCTGGGCCCCTTGGTTCCCCGGAGGTGTGTGGGAGTTTACGGTCACCCGGCATGCGATAGATGCTCCGGTACCAAGCCTGCAATAGATGTCTCGGTCTCGTCTCTGCAGAGCTCCTAGATGGGCGTCTTCATAGTGCCATTGCTAGGCCCCGCCTCTCTCCGTCTGTTTTGCTCTGTTTTTTCCCCACTTCTTCCTCTCCCCCTGGCAATCGCTGCCCGGGGAGGCCCCAGGAGGGTGTTGAGTGGTGCCAGGAAGGAGGATGGAGGATTTGGGCTCCCGGAACTATACCGTGTGGTCCGGCACCGGTAGGCCGCAAAAGGCGCGGCCTCGGTTTTTTGAGGTGCTGCAGCCGGCCGCCGATCCGCCCGATACAGGGCTCTAAATGAAGCTGGCAAGGTGGGGAGTAAAGATGGGGCGTTGGTGGGGCTTACCCCTCTCTCCCAAGGCTGGATGCCCTCAGATTGTGTCGGGGTTGAGCGGAGCTTCTCGGATACACGTTCGCTCTTGCCGACGTCAGGTCACGCCCCACCAGTGATGAATTTTTTTTTTAAAAAAGTACAATGTAAAAATAAAAAGTAAAAAGCAAAATAAATAATTAAAAAAAATTTTTTAAAGCGCCCCGTCCTTGCGAGCTCACGTGCAGAAGCGAACGCATACGTAAATCCCGCCCAACAATTCTAGCACTAGACCTCCTCTGTAACGCAAAACTGCTAACCTGTAGAATTTTTTAAACGTCGCAAATGGAGATTTTTCTTTTTTTTTTTTTTTTTTTTTTTTTTTTAA
>BLSH010005909.1:24650-37566 GCA_018402905.1 Glandirana rugosa | reverse complement strand
AGGGGGGAAACTTTTCAAGATGGGTGGTGACCATGGCGGCCATTTTGAAGTTGGCCATTTTGAATCCAACTTTTGTTTTTTCAATAGGAAGAGGGTCATGTGACACATCAAACTTATTGGGAATTTCACAAGAAAAACAATGGTGTGCTTGGTTTTAACGTAACTTTATTCTTTCATGAGTTATTTATAAGTTTCTGACCACTTATAAAATGTGTTCAATGTGCTGCCCATTGTGTTGGATTGTCAATGCAACCCTCTTCTCCCACTCTTCACACACTGATAGCAACACCGCAGGAGAAATGCTAGCACAGGCTTCCAGTATCCGTAGTTTCAGGTGCTGCACATCTCGTATCTTCACAGCATAGACAATTGCCTTCAGATGACCCCAAAGATAAAAGTCTAAGGGGGACAGATCGGGAGACCTTGGGGGTTGTTGAATACATATTTGAAACAATTCACCATCTCCTTAACCTCTCCTACTCACTCTATAGCATGTAACCTGCCTCTCACCACACCAAGAAATTGACTAAATCGCTGTTCTTTTTGGTGGATTTATATTTATTTACTTAATAGCAGAATGAGTCTCCTGATTTACTACTACTTGCTGCAGATCCCTCCTATCTGCCATGGTACGACCCGAAACTGTGTACCAATACATCAAATACTGTCTATTGTACTATGAAAAATATTCACCAACAGGTTTTAAGGGAGACCATTAGGCCCCAAGAACCTCATGCAAAAATGGGCCTGCTTGACCTCCTTAATAAAAATATAGTATGCAGGCTCCATGTCAGACCGCCTTGAACCCCCCCAAAAAACAAAACTGGAAAACTGCTACATCTCTCCCCATTGATGGCCATTCCAATCTGCACTGCGTTCATTTCATTAGAGTACAGGTTAGAGATCAGGAGTCTTTTAGAACCCCGATGTCTCATTAAAGAGAACCTGTCACCAAAAATGCATAACATAGTGGAACTTTTGTCCCCTATGTGATAAAAAAAAGTAAAAGTAAAAAAAAAAATTAAAATTACACCCAGGTACTTAAAATACCCCCCTAAAATTTTTTGAGGCCCCCCATCCCCACATACATGCGTGTTTAGACATAAATGCTTGTTTTGGGGGCTCCTACGCACAAAACTGTTGATTACACTACACATGTTACATACTGTAATGTTGGAGTGAAAGCAATAATCCTAGGCTCATTGTTTACAGTTCGTTATAACGTAATGATCTGCAGGGGCTTTTAACACATTGTCTATGGAAGATATAGGGCACCAAAGTTTTTTGCCCTTTCACAGGCACACACAATTTTAAGGCTTGACATGCTAGGTATCTATTTACTTAGTGTAACCTCATCTTGTATATTTTACTGTAAAATTGGGTAATATACAGTATTGTGTTTATGTGCTCTATAGTTTACGTTAATGTATTTTTTACTGAAATGACTGTATGTATGTAAGCTCTACATATAGCACTATGTACAGCACTAATATTGTGTGAATTAGAACTACCACTATTTTATTCTGTAGGGTGTATGCTTTCAGAAAATATAACAGAAAATTGAATATCAAATACTTACCTCAATTTTCCTTTCCTGACGTGCTCATGTCAACCTACCACTGGGTATGCTCTGCCCATACCCCCACCTGCAGGTCCTAACTCAAAAATTTGAATCCCTCTCTCAGGCCGGCGTTCTATAACCCGATATCCGCACCTGGGTGGGAGTTTGTGCTGACATGGAGCATGTCAGGAAAGGAAAATTGCGGTAAGTATTTTATATTAAATTTTCAGATTTTCCTGACAGCTCCATGTCAGCCTACCACTGGAAACTAAGTAGCTAACCAGAGTGAGATAATGTGGGGACAAAAAAGGCTTAATTATTGCCTACGGCTAATGAGATAACCGTTTTGCCAAAATTAACAGTTGTCAAAAATGACGAATCTATTTGATAATGAGAAATAAAGGTTTGTATGGATGACCATGTTGCCGACTTGCATATTAACTTCATTGAGTCTCTACAGGTAGCTGCCCAGGAGGTTGAGACGCTTTTTATGGAATGCGCCTCTGAAAGGCCCATCCCCTATTCTTATATCAGAGGGGGATCACTTTCACACTCCAAGAAGCAATCATTCTGCTCAAAGCTCTGGCCCCCTTGCGTGAACCTCTGCGAACCACAAACAGGCAATCTTATGATCTGAAAATTGGGTAGCAAGGATATACATCTTCAGTGTCTCTCCGGCATCCAAAGGACTACATTTTTTGTCCATCTTCCAGATGAAAAGTAGGCAACACGATTTCTTGACTTAGCTGGAATCTTGAGGTCACTTTGGGAATAGAATCCAGCATCTGGAACAGAATAACTCTGTCCAGGAAGGACTTATAGGGTTATTTATACCCTAGAGCCACCAACTCATAAACCCTCCTAGCTGAGGCTACTGCTACCAGGAAAGCAATCTTTAATGACAATTCCCACAGCAACAACTCCATCATGGATTTTTGGAGCAGACAAGTAGTTGAGTACTATTGTGAGGTCAGCTGTAGAAACCTGGGGCTCTGGGAGGCCTTAGCTTTACTATGGCCTCAATAATTGAAGAATCAGAGGTCCACTGAGTCCCACTAAGGGCTGACATGGAAAAGGTGTCTTCTTTGAGTGTGTTTGCGTTTAGGATCATGTCGAGACCTCTTTGAAGAAAACCAAGGACATGACAAACTCTTCCTTCCCTGGAGAAAACGTCTGAAGTAGCATATTCTTGGAATTTGTGTCAGACTTTGTTGTAGACTTTGTTCATGCTACTCTTCCATATGCTCAGGAGGGCTTCTACCATTCTTGAAGAACAAACTAACATTCGCCTCTCAAAATCTAGGCCTCTAACTTGAGCTGCTCCAGAGCTGGATGGAGAACTTGACACTGTACCACTGTCTGGTTTGGTGCATATCCACTGTTGATGAAAGAAACTCCAGGAAAGGGTATCTTCTCCACTGAGCCACTTAACACAAGTCCAGGAGAGACCATGGTCCCAGTAGTCACCAGACATGAAGACTCTGACAGGTGAAGAGAGGAACACCAGGCAAATTCACACCAGGTATGTTCTCTAGCAGCAGAGAAAGGCTTACTTTGAACCATGATTAGTTGGGCTTCTAATTACAGAAGGTCTGTGTAGGGGTCAGATGACCCTGTTCTTTATTAGTAAACTGCCAACTCAGACATGTATCTTGAGGCAGGAAGCCAGACTGTACACAATCACAGAACCTTGCTGTCAATTTAAGCTTCATCTTCTATGCACCAATGCAGTGAATTAGTTCTTCCTTGAAGGCCACATCATCTTCTAATGGTAAAGTAATGTATCTGGTCAATCCCATAAGGGACACACCGACCAAAAGGGGTGACTCCAAACGCTGGACACCTCTCTTCACAAATACCCAATTTTGACATCTGCTGTGATGCTTTTTGCTGCATCCTTCTATAATAAGCCTTCATTTAGACACCATAGGGAAATTACAAAGCAATCTTCAGAGGCACTTAGAAAATACTTCCAATGCTTTCCTTCTATCATGAAGCATCTCACCAGCCTTACAAAGAGGGCTCAAAAACTGGATAAAGGTCATCTTCCTCTGCATCTTATTCTTTGGAAGAGTCTGAAGATGGTTGGTTGGCCTGATAAAGCTCTTGAGACTAGAGTTGAGCGAACCCGTGGATGTTCGAGTTCGGTGGGTTCGGCCGAACTTCGGAAAAAAGTCTGGGTTCGGTACCGTACTTGACCCAAACTTTACCCTGAACCCCATTGAATTCAATGGGGACCCGAACTTTTCGGCACAAAAATGACTGTAAAAGAGTCCTGGAAAGTGCTAGAGGGCTGCAAAATGATTTTAGAACAATAATCGGTATCTTACAGCAACAGTAGGAACCTGACCCTATAGAACTAGAAGATGATTTTAGAACAATAATCTGTCCCTCTAAGCAGTAGACTCTACCTACTCTAGTCAGATCTTTCTGTAATGCAGGATGAGATCTGCAATCTGTCCCTAAAAGCAGTAGTAGTAGTAATCTCTACCTATCTATCTATCTGCAATCTGTCCTTAAAAGCAGTAGTAGTAGTAGTAATCTCTACCTATCTCTCTATCTGCAATCTGTCCCTCACAGCACCAGCAGCATCCTCTCCCTACACTACCCAGAGAGCGTGTGACATGCAGCACTAAGTGACTCCAGCTTATAAAGAGGCCGGGTCACATGATGCACTGGCCAATCACAGCCATGCCATTAGTAGGCATGGCTGTGATGGCTTCTAAGGGCAAACCAGTGAAACGCTTGTTGATTGGCTGCCCTGCACCTATTAAATATGTGTGATCAAATACCCGAACCCAGAACTCGAACCCGAACTTTTTTCAAATGTCCGGTTTCGGGTTCGGGTCACGGACACCCCAAAGTTCGGTACGAACCCAAATTTTACAGTTCGGGTTCGCTCAACTCTACTTGAGACCAATTCCTGGTTTTGGAAGGAAAACTGGCCCTTGCCAGAACAGATGACTTCTGCACAAGGGTAGTTTGAACAACTCATTTAAAGTGTTCTGACCACATGCTTAATAAATTGTAACCACCTTTTGGTCCTCGTCTTCACCACTGACTGCTTAAACAAGGCAGGATTCATCCAGTTATATTCATCCATGTTTCTCTCTCTGGAAGAGTCTGAAGAGGGCTGTTTGCCTAGAAAGAAGATGGGCACTGTCCCCTACCTTCTTTAATAGCATTTGGTCTTTATTTGGGGTTGGCATTTGCTTTTCTACAGAAGCAGAAGGCAAGCAAAAAACATTGAGCTTTTCCAATGACTATTAGGCAGCAGTGCAGTGCCTCATCCATAAGGAAGCTCAGTATCTCTGTAATATTAAGGCAAGTGTCCACTCCAGCCATGATATTGCACTGCTTCCCCATTTTGAGTGATTTACACCTCATATGCCACCCAGAGACCAGCAGAGGGGCTCCCCGATAGATGATGCATTTAGCATGTGAATAGAGTTGATCGAACCTCTGGAAGTTCGGGTTCTGCTGATTCGGCCGAACTTCGGGACAAAGTTCGGGTTCGGGTCCGGACTGGACCCGAACTTTGAGACGGACCCCGAACCCCATTGAAATCAATGGGGACCCGAACTTTTAGGCACAAAAATGGCTGTAACAAAGTCCTGGAAAGTCCTAGAGGTCTGTAAAAGGAAGGAAAATGGGGGTAAGGGTCGGACAATCGCCCTACAAAGAAATGGGGATAGGGAAATAACTAAAAAATCACATAAAAAAATCAAAAATGGAGGTGGATGTGGACCATCTTCAAAGTGTGTGTGAAAAGTCTATTTCAGGCGGAGGGAGCCATATCAGTGTTGTAAAATCATGTTCAAACTGTGTGTGAAAAGTCTATTTCAGGCGGAGGGAGCCATATCACTGTTGTAAAATCATGTTCAAACTGTGTGTGAAAAGTCTATTTCAGGCGTAGGGAGCCATATCACTGTTGTAAAATCATGTTCAAACTGTGTGTGAAAAGTCTATTTCAGGTGGAGGGAGCCAAATCAGTGTTGTAAAATCATGTTCAAACTGTGTGAGAAAAATCTATTTCAGGGGGAGGGAGCCATATCACTGTTGTAAAATCATGTTCAAAATGTGTGAGAAAAATCTATTTCAGGCGGGGGGAGCCATATCACTGTTGTAAAATCATGTTCAAACTGTGTGAGAAAAATCTATTTCAGGCGGGGGAGCCATATTACTGTTGTAAAATCATGTTCAAACTGTGTGAGAAAAATCTATTTCAGGCGGGGGGAGCCATATCACTGTTGTAAAATCATGTTCAAACTGTGTCTGAAAAATCTATTTCAGGCGGTGGGAGCCATATCAGTGTTGTAAAATCATGTTCAAACTGTGTGAGAAAAATCTGTTTCCGGTGGGGGGAGCCATATCACTGTTGTAAAATCATGTTACATGATTTTACAACAGTGATATGGCTCCCTCCGCCTGAAATAGAGTCTTCACACACAGTTTGAACATGATTCATGTTCAAACTGTGTGTGTAAACTCTATTTCAGGCAGAGGGAGCCATATCACTGTTGTAAAATCATGTTCAAACTGTGTGTGAAAAGTCTATTTCAGGCGGAGGGAGCCATATCACTGTTGTAAAATCATGTAACATCCATATAGTTGATAACTATATAAATATATAGATGTATATACATATATATTGTAAGTGTATATTCAAAATCTAGCATAAATGAGGCTGATTCATTGTTAGATAATGGACATGCATGCATAACCGTACACCTACACAAATGTACATAAGCGAGAACCGTGGACAATAAAACCCACCTAGACCGTGTCTGCATGTGACTACACAAAGGGGGCACAAACTGTCAATAACACCCACAAAGTAGCAAAGTTACCAAAGTTTTTGGACCTCAAATTGATGATAGACGATTAACACCAAATCATTTCTCAAACTCATTTTAAGCTATCAGCGGGAAATTCCTACCTTCATGCCCGGAGCCACCACCATCTAGGGGTGGATTGATAATTCATGGCAACATTAATGTGGCAGGCCCACATGGAGGGGCACCAAGCTCGGTGACCCAATAAAGGTACTGGGAACCTCTCATGGGCATTGCCACCTTAACAGCATCATGGGGCCCTACCAAGGAGATGGTGACACAGTGGGCGAGGCTAAATTATTCTGCATATGGGGGCATGGCTTTTTTTTTTCCATTGCAAAAATTTTGTTTATTGGTTTGGCAAGCAAGGTATACAAATCATATAAGTCAGTAAAGTATACATCTCACAAGGTATACAGTTAAAACGTACATGTTATTCTCGTAATAGAGGTCGGGCATGGCTTTTTAATCTGATTAGAAATTTAGATTTTTTACAAAGTTTTTTTTTTTTTACAATTATATATATATTTTTTATTTTAATGTTTAATTCATTTTATTAATAATAATAATAATAATAATAATAATAATGTTTAATACTTTTTACATTCTCTTCACAATGCTGTTGGGGGGGTTTTGGTGAAATATCAGGGGTTTAAATAGAAAGGGACTGAGGGGACATCCCCAGTCCCCTACTCTGTAGCCTAGAGTTGCACTGCAGACAAATGAACAGGTGACAGGCTCCTGGCCATTCATGAACTGAAGCATTGTAAACACAAGATATACCTGCAGCTGCTGCTTGGGAGAGGAAAGGAGGGGGCACTCTGGAGGTACTTCAGAATCCCCCTTATATCCTCTAGAGTGCCCCCTTACATCCTCCAAAGTATCCCCTTAGTATTAATGTACTAAGGGAGTACTCTGAAAGAAATAAGGGGGCACTGTGGAGAATGTAAAGAGGCACTCTAGAAGCACTAAAGGGCACTCTGTAGGTACTAAGTTAGTACCTTCAGAGTGCCCCTTACATTCTCCTGTAGAGTACCCCTTAGTGACCCCTTATGTCTTTCTCGTCCAGAGTGCCCCTATTTAAATACCTTCTAGCCTGGTCACAACTCATTACTTATAAAACACTTTAGAAAAAAAAACCTTGTCTATGAATCTGAACTGTGCATGTGCAGTCTGAAGCCAGACAATCAGTGAGCTGCAGAGCTTGGCCTCTACTCATGCGGTGGTGCATGTGAATTTAAGCCACATCCCATTGCCTGATCTGAGGCTGAGCCCAGCAGTTCTCCAATTGACTGGCACCATGTACAGTTCAGAATCACCGACAAGGATTTTATTCTTAAAATGTCTTACTGCCAGCCACTTGCGAGTTGTGGGCTGCCAGGCTGCCAAGGGAGCCAGATTTACTTGCCGCTTATTTCCCCTTTATTTGCCCACAGAAATCGCAGGTGCAGCAGAGAGCAGAAATTGTGATGACAGGCCAGGCTACTGCTGAGCATGACAGGTTCTCTTAATGTGTCCCCTCTCCTATTGTGGTGTTTAACCAGTTCCGGACCGCCTTCCGCACATTTGCAGCCCGGCTGCGCAAAATGACGTACCTGCATGCCTGTATCAGCGGGTCCGGTGGACGTAATGTCTGCCGGCCACCCGCAATCATTCCTCAGAGAGTCAGATCGCCCTCCTGACAGGGGAGAAATAGAGCAGAGATATTGTGTTCCTGCTAAGCAGGAACACTGATCTCTGTGTTTCCTCCGTCAGAGCATCCCCCCACAGTTAGCAAGCACCCCTAGGGACAAACAAGACCCTTTGACCAGCCCTGGTGTTAACCCCTTCCTTGCCAGTGTTATGTATACAATAACAGTGCATAATTTTAGTACTGATCACTGTATTAGGATCGCACTGGTGCGGCTCAAAGTCGACCCGACTCTGAAGCAACTTCAGTGCGGCTTGCAAAGGTCTTCTTTAATAGAAGTTAATGCAAGCTGCTCCGATGTTGGCCCCAAGTAGTGCAGGAACCTTTTTCTAAGTCGCTCCGATTAGAATGGTTCCATTGCACTGAATGTAACGCGACTTGTCAGGTGACTAAGTCATCTGACAAGTCGCCCCAGTGTGAACTTAAACTTGGTGTCACTGGTCCCCAAAAAAGGTGTCACTTAGTGTCTGATCCGTCCACTGCAATGTCGCCATCCCACTTTAAGTTTCTGATCACTGTCATTACTACTAAAAATAAATAAATAAAAATTCCATTAAAAATATCCCATAGTTTATAAACGCTATAACTTTTGCGGAAACCAATCAGTATACGCTTATCGGGATTTTTTTTACCAAAAATATGTAGTAGAATATATATTGACCTAAATGTATGAAGAAATTTGATTTTTTTAAATTGGATGCTTTCTAGTAGAAAGTAAAAATTATTTTTCAAATTTGTCGTTTTTTGTTCTTGTTTTTTTTTCGTTTCTAGCGCAAAAAATAAAAAACGCAGAAGTGATCAAATACTGCGAAAAGAAAGCTCTATTTGTGGGAAAAAAAGGACATCAATTTTATTTGGGTACAAGATCGCACGTCCGCGCAATTGTCAGTTAAAGTAACGCAATGCCATATCCCAAAAAAAGGCCTAGTCATGAAGGGGGGGTAAACCTTTCGGGGCTGAAGAGGTTAAGGGAGCTCAGGAATATTTACAGCACCAGGCATGAAGAGAATGCAGGAGGTGAGCTGGCTGGAAAGGAGAGAGTGCAGTGAGTGTTTAACCTCCATTATCAAGTCCGTTATCAAGCCCGAGCAAAGGGGGGGCACGGGGGAAAGATCAGAGATTCCCTCTCTGTGGAGTGTCCATTTTCAAGTATAGGGAGAGGGGAGGGGAGCGCAGGAAAGATCACAGATGGCATGGACTGCCTACAACCGACAGAGACACTCAGACTAGATAGACTAGTCTGATACGCATGGTCACTGCTCTTCTTACTTGTTATGTTGAGGAGTGTGGGAGGAAGAGCAGAGTAAGAGCTGCCCGAGAAACCTGCAGAGCTAGAGATAGCAGAGCTCTCACACTAGAGCCGCTCTGGATGTCGGCAACTCAGTCATGGGCGGGCCTTTACTAGCCCTGGGCCCTCGGACGGTACCAGAGTGCCCTAATGGTCAGTCTACCCCTGCTACCATCCCAGATGGGTCAAAAATGTACCTCTTGGTCAGTTCTGCTGGCTCCAAAGGACCTGCTCTTGTCTATCTGTTTATGCTGAGCAGAGTGGCATACTAAGGAAGAAGTTTTTGGAGAAGGGATATGATCAGGCCACCATAGAGGATGCATATATGAAATATCAGTCAAAATATTTAGAGGAAGTCACCAACAAGAGGATATGCACAACAGGATAGGTGCGGTGAATTTGGCAAAAGAAGAAAAGGGTGGCTGTTCAGACATTACTTTTAACACTCGATTCAACAGTAAGGCCTTACCCATTAAATGTATTATAGAAAAATATTGGGGTATCCTTCACTGAGACCCTTGCCTGTCCAAAGTCATCCTAGAACGTCCAAGTGTCATCTTTTGCAGACCCAAAAACCTAAGGGGTTACATTGCCCCAAGTAGAGTCCGTACATGTAAAACTACAGTTAACCATAACTGGAGCAGTTAATTCGATCAAAAAGGCAGCTTCAGGTCTAAGGTCCCCAACTGTGGAGCATGCTAATACATGTGGCATAGAAAGAAGGATGTGACAGGGAGCGATGGCCAAACCCATGCCATTCGGCAATTCATCAACTGTGGATCAGAATATGTAGTCTACTGTTTATTGTGCTCCTGCGGCCTTTTGTACGTGGGCCTCGCTATACACACTTTATGGTGAACATAAAACATTCTTAAAGGTTTTGACAAACATTCGCTACCTTTACATTTTCTGGAAAAACATGATCAAAACCCCTCTGGGTTAAGGTTGTTTGGGTTGGAAGTTACTGGGAAGATACAGACACTGGGCGGAGGTTTCAGAGACTTTGCAGGAGAGAAACATTTTGCATCCACTGGCTGGGGGCTTTGATGCTGAGGGACTTGAACGTAGGGTTAGATGTCCAGACCTTGATGTAGGTTTCTGGCCATGCGGAGATGCCCCCAGACATTGCCCCCAGACCGTTCTCTTTCGATCATATCCTCTGTTGCTTTCCTTTTCTGTGGTCCTCCCTGCTCCCCTTTTCTTATATAGGGTCCTGGGATGAGTCCTAGATTTGTTACTTTGTGGGTGCTATTGCCCTTCTAACAGTTTGTGCCCCCTTTGTATAGTTACATGCAGACACAGTCTAGGTGGGTTTTATTGTCCATGGTTCTCACTTATGTACACTTGTGTAGGTGTACGGTTATGCATGCATGCATGTCCATTATCTAACAATGAATCGGCCTCATTTATGCTAGATATTGTTATATATATATATGTATACGCTTACAAAATACAGTATTTCACAAAAGTGAGTACACCCCTCACATTTTTGTAAATATTTTATTATTTTTTTTATGTCATAAGAAGAAGAGATGACATTTTGCTACAATGTAAAGTAGTGAGTATACAGCTTGTATAACAGTGTAAATTTGCTGCCCCCTCAAAATAACTCAATACACAGCCATTAATGTCTAAACCGCTGGCAACAAATGTGAGTACACCCCTAGGTATAAATGTCCAAATTGGCCCCAATTAGCCATTTTCCCTCCCCAGTGTCATGTGACTCGTTAGTGTTATAAGGTCTCAGGTGTGAATGGGGAGTAGGTGTGTTAAATTTGGTGTTATCGCTCTCACTCTCTCATACTGGTCACTGGACGTTCAACATGGCACCTCATGGCAAAAAACTGTTTGAGGATCTGAAAAAAAAGAATTGTTGCTCTACATAAAGATGGCCTAGGCTATAAGAAGATTGCCAAGACCCTGAAACTGAGCTGCAGCATGGTGGCCAAGACCATACAGTGGTTTAACAGGACAGTTTCCACTCAGAACAGGCCTCGCCATGGTCGATCAAAGAGGTGCACGTGCTCAGCCTTATATCCAGAGATTGTCTTTGGGAAATATACGTATGAGTGCTGCCAGCATTGCTGCAGAGGTTGAAGGGGTGGGGGTCAGCCTGTCAGTGCTCAGACCATACACCACACACTGCATCAAATTGGTCTGCATGGCTGTAAGCCCAGAAGGAAGTCTTTTCTAAAGATGATGCACAAGAAAGCCCACAGTTTGCTGAAGACAAGCAGACTAAGGACATGGATTACCATGTCCTGTGGTCTGATAAGACCAAAGTAAACTTATTTGGTTCAGATGGTGTCAAGCGTGTGGGGGCAACCAGATGAGGAGTACAAAGACAAGTGTGTCTTGCCTACAGTCAAGCATGGTGGTGGGAGTGTCATGGTCTGGGGCTGCATGAGTGCTGCTGGCACAGGGGAGCTACAGTTCATTGAGGGAACCATGAATTCCCACATGTACTGTGACATACTGAAGCCTTGCTGAAGAATTTGAGGGTAATGGTGATGGACTGGACAAGCATGTCTCCAGACCTAAACCCTATTGAGCATCTGTGGGGCATCCTCAAATAGAAGGTGGAGGAGTACAAGGTCTCTAACATCTACCAGATCCAAGATGTCGTCATGAAGGAGGGGAAGAGGACTACAGTGACAACCTGTGAAACTCTGGTGAACTCCATGCCCAAGAGGGTTAAGGCAGTGCTGGAAAATAATGGTGGCCACACAAAATATTGATACTTTGGGCCCAATTTTGACATTTTCACTTAGGGTGTACTCACTTTTGTTGCCAATGGTTTAGACACTAATGTCTGTGTGTTGACTTATTTTGAGGGGACAGCAAATTTACACTGTTATACAAGCTGTACACTCACTACTTTACATTGCAGCAAGGTGTCATTTCTTCAGTGTTGTCACATGAAAAGATAGAATAAAATAGTTACAAAAATGTGAGGGGTGTACTCACTTTTGTGAGATACTGTATATGTATATACATCTATATATTAATATAGTTATTAACTATATATTGTTTTTTGCTTTTTGGTTACTCTGGTATTTTTGCTATTTTGCCTCTTTGAAGCCAAGTGGTTAGCTCATTTTTATAATTGTAATTAGTGTTGAGCGAACCCGGACTGTAACGTTCGGGTCCGTACCGAACTTTAGGGTGTCCGTGGCACGGACCCGGACCCGGACATTTCAAAAATCGTTCGGGTTGGTTCCTCGTACACTGACGTCGTGACACTGAGGTCGAATATTTCTCCGACCCAGTGTACTACGTGGCCGGTTAGTGTCGGTACGGTAATCATCCGTACCGACACTACCGAAGATTCCCGTTTGGTCACTTTGCGAACAACTAACCGACGGGACGTCGAAGAGTTGTGCACCTCATTTTATCGTCTTGGGGCCTGGCTTGGGCTTGCTAAAAACTTTACAGGCCCAGGCCCAGGCACGGTGCCTGTGGGATTTCAAGCCATGCCTGGGCTTGCAATGTCAGGCCCAAGCGAGTTGTGATTAATGTTAATATTTTTACTCGATTGGTGA
>BLSH010005889.1:107580-127579 GCA_018402905.1 Glandirana rugosa | reverse complement strand
ACACTGATATGGCTCCCTCCGGTTGAAATAGACTTTTCACACACAGTTTGAACATGATTTTACAACACTGATATGGCTCCCTCCGGCTAAAATAGACTTTTCACACACAGTTTGAACATGATTTTACAACACTAATATGGCTCCCTGGGGCTGAAATAGGCTTTTCACACACACTTTGATGATGATTTTAGAACAGTAATCTTTCCCTTAAAGCAACAGCTGGAACCTTTCCCTGTACAAGTTGGAGATGATTTTAGAAGAATAATCTTTCCCTTAAAGCAACAGACTCTACCTAGTCCAGTCAGATTGTTCTGTGCAGCAGGATGAGGTGTGAAATCTGTCCCTCAAAGCACCAGTACTAGTATCTCTCCCTAGTCCACAATCAGATCATTCAGTAATGCAGGATGAGATGTTCTGCAATCTGTCCCTCACAGAGCCAGCAGCATCCTCTCCCTAAACTACCCTGAGAGCATATGACATGTAGCACGGTGACTCCAGCCCCATATAGAGGCTGGGTCACATGGTGCACTGGCCAATCACAGCCATGCCATTAGTAGGCATGGCTGTGATGGCTTCTAGGGAAAACCAGTGAAACACTTGTTGATTGGCTGCCCTTGGCAGCTTTTCAACATGTGTAATAAAATACCAGAACCCCGGACCCGAATCTGGACTTTTTTTGAAACGTCCGGGTTCGGGTCCAGGTCCCGGACACCCAAAAGTTTGGAATGGACCCAAACTTTACAGTTGGGGTTCGCTCAACTCTACTCTCAACATTCTGCTGTGAGCCTGAGCTAGCCACTCCTGCCTCCTCCACAGAATGCGCTCCAATGAGTGCTGGACAGACACAGCAGAGACCCGTGACTGACAGCCACTGGTCTGTGTTCAGAGAGGACCCAAGAACTGAATCGCTCAGTTCTCAGTGTATAGATTTTAGGTCTGCTCTAAATACATTTTATGGGCACTGTTATTTTATGCAGACTTCCTAGATGGCCTTAATCGACCTGTATTTTTTATGATCTGTCTTCAAAAAAACAGCATGGCACAGATCCCATCCAAATTTTCATGCCCTTCTTATATTGGCTTTGTGGAGAGACAAAGGATACAATCACTGTGGCATTTTACCAAACTTCCCTAAGCACACTTAAGCCTCGTACACACAACGTGACTGCTGTACGACCGGATGTCCAAAATCGTATGTCGGCTGTTGTGTCTCGCATACTGACGTGCACTAAGCAATCGTACGACCAAGCCTAACATGGTGACATGTCACGAGCGTATAAAGAGGAAGTTCAGGTGCATGTGATTTAGGAACGTAGGTTTACACGAACGGACACTTCTGGACGTTCCTGACTTCTGAACATGCGTGTTTTGCACGTACAACTTGTTGGATCAACTTCTCTGTACACACGGTACAACAGTCGTACTACCACTTGTTGTACAACAAAAGTTTTCTAGTCTGCTCATCCAACTTCTGTTGTACGACCGTAACAGGTCGGCTGTTCTAATCACGCGTACTAATGGTCGGATGATCGTACAGTCGCACCGTGTGTACGAGGTTTTAGGCTAATATTTATAAAGCAGCATGTGACATTTACCAAATAGGCACTGCAGGTGTATCTTCCTGGTGCATGTGTTTTAAATGGCAGTGATTGATTCAGTTGCAATGAATGTTTGGTGAAAGTCATATTCCTCGCTTTATAAATATGCCCCTAAATATTTCTTCTGTGAATATACTGCAAGCTACCTATTGACATTCTAGCTAAGAAACACAGGGTGCAACTCTCACAACTATGTAGCAATTAACAAAAATACTTACTTGGATGAAGTGTAGGAACATATTGACCCATTCGGCCATCTTTAAGCATTTGTAGCAATGTGGTTTTCCCAGCATTATCCAATCCTAAAAATACTAATTTTCCATTTTTCTTGTATAAACCTAAAAAATGATAAAAGAAAAGCCTTTTATACAAGATTGTATATTGAATCTAAAATCAATGAATGCGCAAACAAAAGAAATAGATATAGATGGTCTAAGCAACTTAATTTTTTTAATTATTATTATATGGGATTTATATAGCGCCGACAGTTTGCGCAGCACTTTACAATATTAGGGCAGACACTACAATTACAATACAATTCAATACAGGAGGAATCAGAGGGCCCTGCCCATTAGAGCTTACAATCTAGGAGGGAGGGTTAAATTATATGAAAGGACAATAACTGTGGGGGATGAGCTGATTGAGAAAATAAGAAGTGTAGTTGTTAGGTGGTGGCAGGATAGGCTTCCCTGAATAGAAAAGTTTTCAGGGATCGCCTGAAAGTGGATAGATTTGGGGACAGTCTGACAGATTGGGGTAGGGAGTTCCAGAGGATGGGAGAGGCTCGGGAGAAGTCTTGGAGATGAGTATGAGAGGAGGTGATGAGGGAGTTGGAGAGCAGGAGGTCTTGGGAGGAGCGAAGAGGGCGGTTAGGTTGATATTTTGAGACGAGGCTGGTGATGTAGCTGGGAGCAGAGCTGTGGATGGCTTTGTAGCTCATTGTTAGTATTTAGAATTTAATTAGTTGGGTGAGTGGCAGCCAATGGAGGGATTGTCAGAGACGGGTGGCAGACGCTGAACGATTGGTAAGGTGGATGAGTCTGGCAGCGGTATTCATGATGGGCTAGAGGGGGAGTAGTCTATTTAAAGGTAGGCCAGTGAGGAGAGAGTTGCAGTAGTCGAGGCGAGAGATGACCAGGGAGTGAATCAGGAGCTTTGTGGTTTCATTGGTTAGGAAGGATGTATTTTAGAGATGTTGTGGAGGTTGAGGCAGCAAACCTTAGAAAGAGATTGGATGTGGGGCCAAAAGGAGAGTTCAGAATCCAGGATAACACCAAGCACCCTAACAGGTGGGGATGGGTGGATGGTTGTGCCATTGCTCTTGACAGAGAAGTTAGGGGAAACGGCACGTGGGGGAGGAAATATTATGAGTTCGGTTTTGGACAAGTTGAGTTTGAGGAAGTGGTGTGACATCCAGGCAGATATGTCTGTTACTAAGTTAGGGATGCGTGAGGGGATTGATGGAGTGAGTTGGGGGTGGAGAGGTAGATTTGGGTATCATCAGCGTAGAAATGATATTGAAAGCTGTGGGAGACTATCAGCCGGCCCAGGGAAGAGGTGTATATTGAAAATAAGAGAGGTCCAAGAACAGAACCTTGGGGGACCCCAACAAAGAAAGGAAGAGGAGAGGAGGAGGTAGAATTGTGTGTGACACTGAAGGTGCGATTGGATAGGTAGGACGAGAGACACTGAAGAGCACAGTCACGGAGACCAAGGGAGTAAAGTTTTTGGAGGAGGAGGGGGTGGTCGACAGTATCGAAGGCAGCCGAAAGGTCCAGGAGTAGGAGTACAGAGTAGAGTCCATTGGTCTTAACGATTAGTATGGCATTTTTGAGTTTAAGAAGGGCAGTTTCTGTGGAGTGTTGAGGGCGAAATCCAGATTTAAGTGGAGTCAAGAAGTTCTTAGCAAGGTGGTCACTCAGTTGGTTGTGGACTAGGCGTTCGAGGAGTTTGGAGGAAAAGGGGAGCAAGGAGATAGGGCGTAGATTGTTAAGATCGGTAGGGTCCAAGGATGGCTTTTTGAGTATGAGGGTGACCAATGCATGTTTTACAGCATTAGGGAAGATGCCAGAAGAGAGGGAGAGATTGAAGATGTGAGTTAGAGAGTGCAGGATAGAGTCAGAGGGTGAACGTAGTATTTGAGAGGATAAATAATCTTCCATATAACCTGAAAATCTGACACTGCACTGGGATATCGTTCTCCAACCTAGTTGAAGAGCTCTACTAATCCTTTTGAAATGCTTAACTGACTATATGACAGAGTGAAATAAATCATCCAGACCACTGGATGATTTGTACCACTGATCTTTCTCATATTATTGCATCTATTAAACCACACATTACCTAGTAACCAGAACTGCTACTTGAATCAGCTGCATATCTTTACAAAATGTCAGTTTATGGCTAATTGCTTGCGTTTATGGCCAATTACAAGATGACTTTTTGTTGTACTACTCAATGAACTGCTGAAGTAAATTAAATGAAAAATTCATGCCAGAAGTACATTATTATAATTTCTAGGAAAAAAATCCCTGATTACCTACCTAAACCTCCATTTAATAGCAATTTGTAGAGCAAAAAATGAAATTTTGCTTTTAAAAAGCTACATTTTATAATTTTAATTAGCCTTCTGTAATGCTGTAGGCCTCATGCATATTGAACGTTTTTAAAGCTGCTTCTAGGGGCATCTGAATTTTTTTTTTCACATGCCTCTAAACTAAGGTGACAAGATTTTTAAAATGAAATCCGGGGACATTTTTTCTTTACCAGTAATGGCGGAAATCAGCAACTTATAGTGGGACTGAGATATTGCAGCAAACAAATCTGACACTAAGTGACACTTTGTGGGAATCAGTGACACTATGGCTGGGAATTGGGTTACCATCAGGGGAAATCAAAGGGTTAAATGTGTGCCTAACAAGTGTTTACTCACTGTGGGAGAGGGGCTTTTACTAAGGGAAGCCACAGATATCTGTTCCTGCTTTGCAGGAACACAGGATCAATGTCTTCCATACTGACAGAATGGTGATCTGCCTTGTTTACATAACGATCGGCGGGTAACCGCTGATCGACTCCGATACCCAGAAATGCAGGATCACATATATATACATGATCCTGCACTGCGCAACTGCCCTGTAGCAGAGAATATGCTATGGGTCGGTCGGCAACTGGTTAAGATCATCAGCATTATGATAACGCACAGGCAGCAGGAACTCTATTATGGCTCTGGCTGGCTCTGTCACATTGTATCAGATAACATGGCTGCTGGGTCCTGATCTTGTTAACTTATGACCAATAAGTTTACTAAATCAGCACCCAGCGGCCATGTTATGTGACACACTGTAACAGTTCACTGACAGCCAGAGCCATAATAGAGTGCCTGCTGTCTGTGTGTTATGATACCATCCATTATGCCAGAGAGACAGACACAGTGCAATGTAGTCAATTCACAGACACCCCCAAAGTACACCTGTGTTGAAGCCTTGAAGGCAAAAGCAGCCCCATGATTGGATCCACTTCCCCTCTGTTCTTGCTGCTGGACACTGTCTGCTGAGCTCCTTTCTCTGCCTGTCGCTGCCATTGCTCACCTCACAGCCTCTCAAGTCTCACTCTCCGGGCCCCGGCTAATACTGGGTGGGGAGTGGACCTAAGCAGAGGAAGATCACTCCACCGGGGAATGGCAAGGAGATAGGCAGGCGGCTGGCCGGGACTTGAGCCAAGAACATGCAAGCGGGAGTGGAATGGTCATGCACCCGAAACCAAAGAAATAGTCCCTCCACTCTGACCAGCACATGTTTATCCAGAAAGGGGCACAAATAATGGATAAAATATACCCCCTAAGCTAGTAGGAGTGGTGGAGCAGGGGGGTGTAATTCAGAATTTTTTTTTTTAATTCTGCACTGACTGTCTTTGAAATTGCCTGGGCCCCTGTTCAGATTGAGTGGTGTCCTCAGTCCTGGGACTGTCCCCGGAAACCGGGGACATCTGGTCACCCTACTCTAAACACCCCTTAATGTTAGCCTATGTGTCCATGAACACATAGGCTTTTAGCAGCGTTTAGTGGCAGGAGCTTTTAGAAGCTTTTAGAGGCACTGCCAGTGCATCCAGGACAAGCAGAGTTTGGGCATAAAAACACATGACACTACTAAAAGCTATTAGAAGCTGCTAAAAGCTGCTAAACATGCCTAAGCATTAATTCATTTCAATGGCCAGAATAAATTATTCTGGTCAATCAAATGAATTAACGCCAAATAGCTTGATGCCTGTAAAAGATCCTCAAGGCTTGTAAAAGCTTTAGACGCTCTCACAAGCGGCAGGCATTTTTTTTTTTTGCAAAAATGCTGCTGGCTTCTAGGAGGGTTGAAAAGAACGTCTTGTGTGCATGAGGCCGTATGGTCGTTCAGTAATTAGTAATTCAGAGGGTGTGTTCTACAAAGCACATCACAGACCGATGACATGACCCTGACTGCCCAGGCTACAACTCTCAGCATGTATAAACAGGTTAAATAAAAAAATGCGCTCCTCTAGTAAAAACAATGTGAGCTGCTGGCATTACAATTTCAACATACATTGTATAAAGTATTCACATAAAAAATGCCGCGCTAAACCATAATATTTACCTAGTCACCAATAAATTTGCATAAATTGGCTTAATTAATATCATACATAAACGTGACAATTTATAAATAATACTCAAAAGTCCATAAATGTGAACAACAGTCCAAATATGTAAACAAGTGGTTATCTTCAGGTGAATAAGCCATGATACAGAGTGACAATCAAGTGAATAGAATTATCCCCCCACCACAGATAAGATGGGTATTCTTACCAGACAAAGCTGATAAACCAGCTCAATACTCTTACCCCAAATAAATAGATAACAAGCCCATATGTTGCTCAATCACAATCCTTCTCCTCTATAAGGTCCAAGGCGGGATGGCCACTCATAGGCTCAAAAGTAGACGAGAGCCGTCAACGATGGAAAAAAGGGGTAAAAAACTCCACATAGTGCAAATCCGTTTCAAACGTAAAAACTGATTTATTAAGATATTGCACTTACATTTAGCGTCAAAATAGTAGATCAGATATGGAAACGATGTGTACACAGGTTAGGCGCAGTAGTATAGAGCAGACACTCACTCGCCCGACACGTTTAGTCTCTAGGGGACCTCAACTGTGGTGTGGGTCTACTTCCCAACACTGCGCTATTTATAGTGATCCATAAATGACTATAATGGCTGGTTGTCATACACCTGCCAGTGACGTGAGTTACAAGCCTCGCTCTCAATCATCACAAGCCTATTGCTGTTGGTTACCAGGACATGTGACCCCTAGTATCCGGTCCACAGCTCAAGCTCTGGAGGTGTATCCAAAGTATGTCCAAATAGGGCATGGCAATCCTATCCAAAATCAGTATACCATCAATATATATAGATAATAATAACTGCACAAACAACGCCTTGTCCATTTAAACATGAATATAAAAAACTAGAAGAGGAAATAATAAAAGACATATTTTGACCAGGGGCAGGATGTCCGGCTCGAAATGATTATTCTAAAGATACTAGCGGTCCAATCAGAATCTACGAATGGACCGCCCATCACGCAAGCCATTCAAAACACACTGGACGCATGGGGATCTAATCCATCTATCATGTCAGCCCACTCCGATCAATGCACCCAGTAGGGAAGGACACGAAGACACTAGATGAAGGGGCGTCATGTATAACATTGCCGCTTCCAACATCCGGTTGACACATAGATGCCGGAAAGGGAAATAGAAACAGGCCAGGACATTGACTGCCAGTGTCAGCAACATATGTAATATGGCATCAACCAATAATTCGATGCTCTAAACATAACATAAATTTAATATAGACACAGAGTAAAGTTCGCAAATGGAATTGGAACTGATCTAAATCCAATTATATGATAAAAAAGTGCAGCATTTGAATTTTATCTATATAAAATAAAGTGGATTACATTAAAATATTAGATTAAAAAATTTGAAAATTGGTATTTATTCCCCACAACATGAAATAAAATTAGATTAAAAAATTAAAAAAATATATCTTAATATTTATTCCCCACAACATTGAATGTATGATGGTATAGTATCATACACCACTCAGACAAATTGGCCAAGAAGATAATTAATAATAAGGAAAAGAGAAAATATCAGTATAGAAGGACTGATAGGGTGACCACAGGTATTCAAGATTGGTTAATAAAGGAATTAATATCCCAATCTATATTCATTCCATATGGCCAGTAACATTTTAATTCATATATCCAGTATGTCTCCAAACGTCACACTCCTCTAACACGTGAACTACCTCTCCATGGGGATACATACTGGTCAATAATCATAAACTCAGTGCCCTTCGGGTTCCGATCATGATATTTTAAATAATGCTTGGGGACTGTGTGGTTAGTGGAACCTTTCTTGATATTAGCTATATGTTCATTCACCCGAACTGAGAATGGACGAATAGTGCGCCCCACATACTGTTTCTTACATGGGCACGTAATCAAATAAACTATATATTTAGTGGCACAAGTAGTGAAGTGTCTCATGTCATAAATTTTGTTAGTCACCATAGAGCTAAAATTACACGTTTTCTTTTTAGAGTATTGTGTAAACAGACATTACACCTTGGACAAGGATAGAAACCCTTTATGTCCCCAGAGAACTATTTTGACACTAAATGTAAGTGTGATATCTTAATAAATCAGTTTTTACGTTTGAAACGGATTTACACTATGTGGAGTTTTTTACCCCTTTTTTCCATCGTTGACGGCTCTCGCCTACTTTTGAGCCTATGAGTGGCCATCCCGCCTTGGACCTTATAGAGGAGAAGGATTGTGATTGAGCAACATATGTGCTTGTTATCTATTTATTTAGGGTAAGAGTACCCATTACATACTTCAGTGTGCGGTGGAAACACGAGGTGTTTGGTCCCTTTTATGTTTCTTTTGAAGAGTTCCCAGCTTCCATGCAAAAAGTAAGTAATTAGTGTGTCACACTACACCAGGATCACACCGCTCTTACCCTAAAACGTGTGACCCCCTAGGTAAGAGCGGTCAAACACGTTTCATTAATATCAGGCAATAAGAATACATGGAACTGTTTCTCCCGTCACAGGACGTCCAAGGCTCCACTTCATTAACAGATCATCACATAAGTCAGACCTTCCTCGGCTCCGTTATCCAGACGAATACACACTCTCAGATGTGATACCATGAAAGGATAAGGAAGCTCCACATAGTGTAATAATGTTAAAATCACATTTAATAACAATAAAAGTTACACTCACATGGAGACACGTTAGTCAGGCAAATTGGTGGTGTTCCGCCAATCACAAAGATGGCCGCGAAGGGCCGCGCATGCGCAGTTCAGCGTGGTGGACGTGTGTGCGTAGCTCCGACCGGTTTCGTCACATCTGATGTCATCAGGGGCACGCCCACACATCCACACCATGCAAATATATACCCCACGTCACTCTAAGAGGGCCAATCGGCAGCAAGATCTAATTTGGGTTTAATGGATGTGGCCTAGTTTACTCATATCCCACCAAATGAATGGCGACGACCACATGCAGCCAAAAGAACATCCATGGATCATGGTCAGCGCCACCCAGTGTCCAAATGCCAGAACACAGGCACCACTTACATATGAAAAAAATATATATAATCCAAAGCATAAAAATATACAGCAGTTAAAATGTAAAATTCGCCATTGCCCTTTCCCACTGTGACATGAGGTTCACAAAAGGTAAATATATATGTATATATAAAAAAGCTTAGGCAAATGGCCCAAAATAAACCACTCCATACAAAAAAGGGGGGGACAATCTTATATTCAACTATTATTAATAAAACAATTAATGTCCCAATCAATGTTAAGACCAAAGGGCGCATAACTCTTAAGTCTATAAATCCATCCTGTTTCAGCCTGGGAAATGGATCTTTTGGCATTGGCTCCCCTCCAATGTGGAATAAATTTTTCAAGAGCTATAAACATGGTGCCAGAAGGATCCCTCCCATGTTTAACGTCATAGTGTCTGGACACACTGTGGCCTGGGAATCCCTTTCTAATGTTAGAAACATGTTTACCCAATCTGGTGGCCAGACTACGTGTAGTTCTCCCCACGTAGTCCAACCCACAAGGGCATTAGATAAGATATACCACATTAATGGTGTTACAAGTAATACATGATCTTATATCGTAACTTTTCCCAGTGACAGAGTAACTGAAAGACTCAACCTTCCTGCCTCTTAACTTAGTAATCCTGCAGACTTTACACCGTTTGCAAAAATAATAGCCCTTCAGATCTTGAAAAAATAAAGGTCTAGAAGGCGGGTCAGGTATATTCCACCCTATTCCTCAGACTCCCAGAGCCCCTAAAAACCACCCCCGGTTTTTCAGGAAGGGTTGGGCCCAGTATCCGATCATTATTTATAATCGGCCAGTGCTTAGACAAAATTTTCTTAATCAAATAGTGTTGGTTCGAATAGGTGGTAATAAAGGTAGAACCCCAGTCACGAATCTGACCAACCGGAGGAGGCTTCTCCTGTGTGAGGCATTCTCTGTCCTGCTGCTCCACCTCACCAATTATACGAACCAGATCCTCCCTCTGATAACCTTTCTCCAAAAACCTTTTTAATAAGACCTGAGCCTCAATATGATAGTCCTCCACCCTTGAGCAGTTCCTTCTCAACTGGAGGAACTGGCCCTTGGGAACCGCCGAAATCCAGGCCGGATGATGGCAGGAGTCCGAGTGTATCTTGGAGGTGCTTACTTCATATGTCAGGGATATCCCCCTGTCATTCACGTTAAGGAAATCCAGAAAAGATGTGACTGAATCTTGGTCCCCTTCCCATATGAAAATGATATCGTCTATGAAGCGCCTCCAAAGCACCACTTTGGATCTGTTGGAGTTCAAGACTACCTCCTCCTCCCATTTTGACATAAATTAATTAGCCATGCTGGGGGCAAATTTTGCCCCCATAGCTACTCCCTTCTTTTGTAAGTAAAAAGACCCCTGGCTCCAAAAATAATTATGGGTCATCGCAAATTTCAACAAATCCAAAATGAATTGTTTCTGTAGGCACAGAATAGTAAAATCCCGTGCAATGAAATGTCTTACAGCTTCCATCCCCAAATCATGAGAAATAGAGGTGTAAAGTGACGAAACATCCGCCGTAACCAGCAAATAGTTTGATTTCCATTCAATGTTCTGTAAAAGACTAATCACATGCTTGGAATCCCTCAAATAGGAGGGTGTGCCCATCACCAGCGGTTGGAGAAAGTAATCAATATACTTTCCCACTCTCGAAGTGATGGAATCAATACCGCTGATGATGGGCCGACCCGGAGGGTTCTCCAAGTTCTTGTGCATTTTGAGTAAACAATACATAATGGGTAACATCGGAGCCAAGGGAACCAGAAACTGCGCTTCCTTTTTGTTGAGGATACCTAGACTCGTACCCTCATTCACCAGGGTTCTCAACTCTTTTTTATACCTGGACCCAGGATCATTGACCATTATGGTATATGTGTCTGTATCCGCCAAGATCTTAGATATTTCATTATTATAATCAGATTTATCTAAAACCACTATGGCCCCTCCTTTGTCCGCTGATCGGACTACAATATCTTTCCTCTCACATAGTTTGGCTATGCCTCTTTCTATGTTCTTATCCATATGTACTTTGCGGTATTTAAGGGATTCCACATCCTTAAGGACAAGATCCCTAAAAACGGTCAAATTTGAAGACATGTTGCCCGGAGGGTTAAATAACGAAGCATTTCTCAAATCAGAATGTCTAACATCCGTATCAGGAACCACCCGATCTTTTGCAGGATTTGATATAAGATACTTTTTTATGTTAAGTTTTCTAACGTACTTGTGTACGTCAATGAAAGTCTGGAATGTACTTATATTCCGGGGGGGAGCATATTTCAGACCCTTCCCCAAGGTGATCAATTCCTCCTTGGAGAGGTCCCTACCACTCAAATTAATGATCCCTTCAGTGTTCACATTCGGCGTCTTTTTGGCTTGAAGACGCCTCCCCCTCTGGTCCCTCTCTTGTATCTGTATTGCGCTTGTGACCCACTCTGGGGGCCCACTGAAAATCCCTTTGACTATCTGCCATTCTTGGGCTATTGTTAGGATAATTGGGCTGTCGATTGCCTCTTTCCCAGGGTTCATCCTCCCTTAGATGTCTTAATGGGGCAAACCTGTTGAACAAGTTGATTCTCACTGTAACGTCCAGAAGTGGTTTGATAATCAGAATCCCAACCCCTGAAACCATCAGCCCTAGCCCCATCCTGATAAGCCGATGTATCATATGGTAGGGGATAGTGCTGGACCCGGGGTTGTGAAAATTAGTTATTCCTCCTTTTAGGGATATTGCCTCTAGGACGAAAATTAGGTTGCCCCCTTCTTTGATTATCGTGCCCTGAGGGAGAGCCCTGATACACCCCTCTGCTGGTGTCCCACCCCTTTACTGGATGCATAAATATGGGGTTTAGTGATGCCCCCCTATCACCAACTTGTGGATTGTTAGTTGTAGGTGGATTGGCACAATCCACCTGCCATTTAAAAACTAGTTTATTTTTATAATCCTTTAAATCCCTGTTGTACTTTTTCTTTTTCTTATTCTTTTGTTCCAACTCCTCTTTCTCCAAGAGGGTTTTTAATGATTCTGATTTTTTTATATAATCTGGGCCATATCTTAGGGGGACCAGCTTGGTTTTAACCTCACTAATCTCCCCATCTAATTTACAAAGCTTCCGCTTTTTCCTATCAATCATGAAATTCAAAAGTTTAATACCCTGTTCATTGAAAAATTTAAACCAGCTATCCAGTTCATCATCCCCCAGTTGAGGGGTAACCTCCCATCTTAAACTTTGAGGTACCATGCCCTTCTTTCACATACTGTTCTAAAGACGCCACATTCCAGCGTGTATGTGTTTCAGCAATCAACAGATTTTTTAATCTTAAAAAACAACCATTAAGATCATCATTCTCAATCACAGTACCGTCAAATACCCCTTCCGTGTTAATAGTATATTGACTTCCGGTTCCGGCGCCGATTGGAGTAGAGGGTCTCCAGCACAGCTCCCGGTCCCAGAAACCTGCCTATAAAACCTGCCCGGACCCTCTACTTCACCTGCCTTTCCCCTGGACTGGCTCAGCGTGTCGTCCCCCCAGTCTCATGGACTGCTTCCTGGAAAAAGGCAGCCCGCGAGCGCCGTCGGGTGCTGTTCAAATCGAGACCACGGATACGGCCTTGTCACACAGCGGAACGAACGAAGCGGCCCTATCCCACGGCGGAACGTTCGCTTCTCACATGGAGGTGAGTGGGGCCCCCTCTTTATCTGGCCCAAGAGACATGGAGGACTATAACATGATTGCCCAAGCTGTGGCAGCAATCTTAGCCCCCACTATAACAGCCACAGTGGAACAGGCTGTCAGCGCAGGTATGCTTATGATCAAAAGGGAGTTAGGAGAACACTCCTCATGCCTCAATGAGGCTGAACACAGGATCTCCAACATAGAAGAAGAACTTTACCAGGCCCAAGCCACGGAACAGGCACAGGATAAAACCAACCAATATATCCTCCAAAAATTGGAAGAATTAGAGAACAGATCTAGGAGGAGCAACTTGAGGTTTGTAGGTGTACCGGAATCTCTCCAACCTTCCGCCATCTTGGAATTTTGCGCACGTCGCATTCCTGAAGCCCTGGGCTTGCCGAGACCATGTACGGTGGAAAGAGCTCACCGCCTGGGGGTCTTCTCGGCCGAAAGGAAATCTCCCCATAGGATTATGACAAAGTACCTAAACTATGCTGATAAAGCGGACATTCTACACAGTTACAGACAAGGTAAATCTCTACAGATCGATGAAGTTAAAATCCTGATATTTTCCGACTACTCCATAGAGGTCTCCAAAAAAGAGAAAGGCTTTCCAACAGGTCTGTTCGGCCCTTTACCAGCGCCAGATAACATTTTCTTTGGCCTTCCCGGCTATCCTGCGTAGAGGTCTCCAAAAAGAGAAAGGCTTTCCAACAGGTCTGTTCGGCCCTTTACCAGCGCCAGATAACATTTTCTTTGGCCTTCCTGGCGATCCTGCGTCTCAAGTCTATTGAGGGAGAACAGCTTTCCTTCCAGGACCCTAAAGAAGAGGAGAAATATCTACAATCTCTTCAACCAGACTCTCAATACCCAGATCTCCGGACCAACGGAGTCCCCGCAAGGACTCTCCAAAACACCTCAAACCCTCCAGCTCTGCTTCCTCAAACATCCCCAGCTGACTTATGGTTCAGTCTCGCCTTGGATAAATTTTGACAAGGTAAAGTTGGACTTGCACCGGTACTTGGCGGCTCAATCCCTTTACCAACCTGCCCTCCCTGGGGGCCCACTTTGGGTCAGGTAGCACACTGTCTATTTTGCTGATCACTTGTTCCATTGATCTTTGTTATATGACAAATGTTTTCAGTTATATGTTATCCTCCTTTTTTTTAACATGGGCATCACCCCTGACAGCTTGTCACCTCCAAACTCCTTTTCCAGACAGCACTCTGCCTTTGGCACTTCTTACATCTGGTCCGGGCAATGTCAATGTCATGTCTAGCTTGAGACCGCAGATTGGTAGCTGTCCTCTCTCTGTGATCCCATGTGGAAAAAAGCGAAGTTCTCTCTTTCTGATGATTGTTTATATACATATCTGCACCTAATTATTGTTATTTTGTTAACAACTCCTCACTTTCTATCCCTCACATCTCCCCATCACCTCCTGCAACTGCCCCAACTATTTTATGACCTTTATCAATATGCATTTTATTTGACTTTCACCACGACACCCTTCCTAGTGACTAAATCCCCACGCATAGCTTCAACAACTCCTCACATCCCATTACGTATAAAACCCCCATGAGAATTACATCATGGAACGTTAAGGGACTCAGGTCCCCTATCAAATGGCTCAAAGTTCTAAGACACCTCAAGCGGCTGAAAACTGATATCGCCCTACTTCAGGAAACGCATTTGTCACAATCAGACTTCCATAGGCTACAAAAACTTTGGGTGGGCTCGGTACTTGGCTTTGATGCGGTGGGCCGTAAAGCAGGAGTTATCATCCTAATTCACAAAAATCTCCCTTGCCAAGTCCTGACGACTAACACTGACGACCTAAGCACACTCAAACATCCAACCCCAGGCCGAAAAACACTCTCTCCTCTGCCTCTACCATGGAATCAATCCATATGACAGACATGTGGCGACTATTCCATCCACTGGACCAGAAATATACGTTTTACTCCAACCCCCACAGGGTGTTCACCAGAATTGACTATATCTTCTGTTCGGGTGACCTAATCCCTCTTGCGACTGACTCTGCGATCCACAAAATAGCAATTTCTGATCACGCCCCGATCACAATAACATTTAATGACTCCTTATCCCAGCCAAACCTTCGTCTATGGCGCTTCCCCTCTTATCTACACAACAACACTGATTTCCAATCCTATATTGCCAACGCCTGGGAGGAATTCTCCTCAATGAATTCCTCACACGCGGATAAACCCCATCTCTTCTGGGACACTGGGAAATCCTTCTTAAGAGGGAAAATTATATCCTATGCCGCATCTTTCAAGAAAAACTCGATTTCCAAATTTAAAAAAGCAAGTTCTCACCTAAAACTAGCGCAGAGGGCTCTGTCCTCTAGCGACTCTCCCCTCAACAGAAAAGAATGGCAGGAAGCTAAAGCTGATTTTGACACATGGGCAGACATTTTGGAGCAATCTAAGTGCTCCCATATAGAGGCCTCCCTATATAGATTTGGAAACAAATCCGGGAAGCTTCTCGCCAGGCTAGCCAAGGGCCCCATGTTGCCCACCCATATTACCTCCTTACGAGACCCTCTAGGGACGATTAAGAACACTCCCCCAGAGATCAGTCAGATCATGCAAAATTTCTATGCGTCTCTATATGCCCCTGAGCAAATTGACAATACCCTGGTAAACAAGCTCCTTGATAGTCTGACCCTACCACAAATTACCTCATCCCAATTAGACTACCTTAACAGCCTCATTTCCACATCAGATGTCACCATGGCCATTCGCCAACTCAACCTAAACAAAGCCCCAGGTCCTGATGGCTTCACGGGGGAATTTTATAAATCCCTTCAAACGGCAATACTACCCACTCTAGTCAAAGTCTTCAATGGGATTTGGGAGGGAGGGTCATACTTACCCGCAGGCAACCAAGCTATTATCAAGCTACTATATAAGAAAGGCAAAGACCCTCTCAAACCGGGCTCTTATAGACCCATATCTCTGCTAAATTTAGATGTCAAACTCCTCTCCAAAATAGTCGCCAACAGGCTGGCATCTATCCTCCCTGACCTGATCCATAGCGCGCAATCTGGTTTTGTAAGAGGGAGAAAGAAAGTTCTAATGGTCCTTGAGCATGCCAAAGGTCATCCTGGGGGGGACCATGTCATCATCACCCTGGACGCGGAGTGATCCTGGTGTACTGTGACGGACGAATTCCTTACTTTTTGCACGGAAGCTGGGAACTCTTCTGCTGTCATTCTTCTATTTTAAAGACTTGAATATCGATAGCGCTGCACCTTATGACTTATTGATATTATATGCTCCAGTGTAGAACATTGTGTACAGCTGCTAGAATTTTTGCCATCCTTAGTTCTCTGATCTATTTGCGTGGATTTAATAACATTCTTCGATGTTTCTATTGAGCTGGTTTATCAGCTTTGTCTGGTAAGAGTACCCATCTTATCTGTGGTGGCGGGATAATTCTATTCACTTGATTGTCACTCTGTATCACAGTTTATTCACCTGAAGATAACCACTTGTTTACATATTTGGACTGCTGTTCACATTTATGGACTTTTGAGTATTATTTATAAATTGTCACATTTATGTATGATATTAATTAAGCCAATTTATGCAAATGTATTGGTCACTATGTAAATATTAGGGTTTAGCGCGGCATTTTTTTATGTGAACTCTCAGCATGTACTTAGCAGAGTAAGGCCGACCATACACGGAGCAAATTTCTTTCCAGATAAGCAATTTGCTCAATTCCCCCAGGGGTAAGCGTTATAGCAGCTGCTAGCGATAATCGCAAGTGAATCCGGCAGGCTGGTTGTACGATCGATCAACTTGGTACATTTAGCCTGCCCATACACGGTTTAAATCTCGGCCGGATCCTGCTGAACTGGCTAAGATTCACCCCACTTTTTGGCTGGTAGTGGGCGCTTTTAACCCCAAAAAAGGGGTTAAAAACTCCAGTTTTGCGGCGCTTTCAAAACGCTTTGAAAGCGCTGCCCATTCATTCCAATGGGCAGGGGCATTTTGGGAGCGTTGTATACAGCACTCTTAACCTGTCCCAAAGATGCTGCTTGCAGGACTTTTCGGTACGTCCCACAAGCGCATCGCCCGTGTGTGAAAAGACACACTGGAGTGAATGAGAGGTGGTTTTCAGGCGCTAAAGTGCCTGAAAACAGCCCCAGTGTGAAAGGGGTCTAAATGTTTTCCAACAATGGGAGAAAACATAATGGTAATGCCTTATCAATTAAAGTTATATGTGGAGCATGGATTTGTATAATATCACATTATTTCTAAGAAAAAAAAAAAGTTGCTTGTATTTTCCTAAAAATGCTCAAGTATTTTGATATCATGTCACAAAATTATGGGGCTTATTTCATTACAACATTAAGGCCCTATTCACTTCCATCCCCGGAATGCGCTACAAACGCACATCATACTAATTGTTAATGGAATCCCAAATGTAGCTACAGTAGCAGCCATGCATTTTGTCACGTGACAAACAAACATACAAAGCTCACCGCCCAAACAATATGCAGGAGCTTCTTTGGCACGTTTGTTGTGCGTAGGGGAGCCCATTCAAATGTTTTCTAGTCTTGTCAGCCAACTTCTGTTGGACTACAATTGAAAATCGGATGTCGAATCGTGCGTACTAACGGTCAGATTATCGGCCAACAGGCTGTTGGACGACCGTTGTTGGCCAACAATCGGACCATGTGTACGGGCCTTAAAGGCTAGAAACTTATGTTGGCCAACAAGGCGTGGGCCGATTGTTGGCTTGTGTGTACAGAAGTTGGCCAACAAAAAGTTGAAAGTGCAAAAACGCATGCTCAGAATCCAGGAAGTGTTCGGTCGAGTAAACCTGTGTTCGTAATTCACAAATCACATTCACCTGAACTTCCTCTACGCTCGTAGCATGTCACTACGTTTTCCTTGATCAAACAATTGCTAGACTACCATCAGTACACTAAACAAAACAGCCGACAGCCGATTTGGACAAAAGTTGGACGTGCGGTCGTACGATAATCGGCGCGTGTGTGTATAAGGCTTAACTATGCAACTTACAAAGGTTGTATTCAAAGAAAGTGGGGATGGCAAAATGTAAATGCAAGTCTGGATCTACTGTGCATACAGTTAAACCCACCCAAAACCAAAACAATTATCAACCAAGTAGGTATCTAATGCTGGCCATACACACACAGAATTTTGACTGAAAAAGATCGTTCCACAATCGTGCTGTTAGTGAACATAATTTTACCAACGATTTTGACCATGGGCCTGGCTAATGTTGATGGATTCGAAGCAAAAACTTTTACAGTTTTAATGAAAGTGTATATGTGTATGTTATAATTAAAACAAAAATAATATTCTGTCTTGTATAATTTATATATTTTTTTGTTAGCGAACAACTAACATGGAAATGATCATGCAAATAAGTTTATTCTATCAATTAGTGGCCAATTCCCTTTCGACTGACGAATAATATTCAGTCTGCAAACGGCCGCAATTCTTTGCGTGTATGGCCAGCATAAGAGCCTCACTTCTACACTATGACATGTAAACCAAGACCTCATTAAACTGATTTATTATTGGATATGTTATTGGATATATATTATATTATTGGATATGTAAGGTGTATGTCCAGCCATTATTATTTTAAAGCAGAACTATACTCACCTTGGATTCAGTGATGCGATGTTCTGGAGCAGGAGCCTGGCTGCTGACATGGCCGGCTTCTGGTTGTCGATTGCCGGCCACTTTCATTGGCCAGGGTGGATGTTCTCATTCCTGCGCTTTCATGGGAGTGCAGTTAGCTTCAGCATTAGGGATGAGCCGAACACCCCCCAGTTTGGTTCGCACCAGAACATGCGAACAGACAAAAAGTTTGGGCGGACATTCGAACACCATTAAAGTCTATGGGACACGAACATGCAAAATCAAAAGTGCTAATTTTAAAGGCTTATGTGCAATGTTATTGCCCTTAAAAAGTGTATGGGGACCCGGGTCCTACCCTAGGGGACACGTATCAATGAAAAAAAGTTTTTAAATCAATTGTTTTTTTCAGGAGCAGCGATTTTAATATTGCTTAAAGTGAAAGAAAAAAAAAGAAAAATTCCTTTAAATATTGTGCCTGGGGGGTGTCCTTAGTCTGTTTGTAAAAGGGGCATCTCTGTGAGGTGTATTTTGCCAGAGAAAAATGACATTTCCATAGGAAAAATTGTCATTTAAAATCACAGCTGTAATGTATTGCATTGTATTACAAAAAAAAAAATCGGTGAAAAAAAGTGGCCCCCAGTCCAAACCAAGCTCTTCGGGTCTGGTTTGGATATTAAGGGTAATCCCTCGACAAATTAAAAAAAAAAAAAGTTTTAGGATTGGGGGGTGCTAGGCCCCGCCCTTCCTTTTTGACCCCTCCTGCTTTTAATAAGCCCCACACCTTATAGAACCCACCCACTCCGCCCCCTGTATTCTACATATTTTGTCAGGAGTACACAACTCAGCATCACAAGACACAGTATACAGCTCAGCATCACAGGACACAGTATACAGCTCAGCATCACAGGACACAGTATACAGCTCAACATCACAGGTGGGGTATATAGCAGCCAGGATCACAGGACACAGTATAGAGCCCCAGCATCACAGGTGGGGTATATAGCAGCCAGTATCACAGGACACAGTATAGAGCCCCAGCAGCACAGGTAGGGGTATATAGCAGCCAGGATCACAGGTGGGGTAAATTGTAGCCAATAACACATGTTTGGGTAAATTTCAGCCAATATCATAGGTGGGGAAAATTGCAGCTAATATCACAGGGGGGTAAATTGCAGCCAATATCACAGGTGGTGTAAATTGAGTCCAAAATCACAGGTGGGGTAAATTGCAGCCAATATCACAGGTGGGGGTAAATCGCAGCCAATATCACAGGTGGGGTAAATTGCAGCCAGTATCACAGGTGGGGTAAATTGCAGCCAATATCACAGATGGGGTAAATTGCAGCCAATATCACAGGCAGGGTACATTGAAGCCAATATCACGGGGG
>BLSH010005889.1:44149-61717 GCA_018402905.1 Glandirana rugosa | reverse complement strand
AATGGCAGAAACTTGCACTTGGCAAAATAACTCTCATCTTCACAGTGTTATTTTACACTTCACACAGTGTAAAATAACACTGATTTTGGTATTTACTAACTACTCAAGGAATTACTCCATGAGAGTTATTTTGAGAGTTGTTTTGTGTCTGAGCATGCTCAGTTGTGCTCAGCTGTGCTCGGTGTCTAGGAGTAAAGAGCGGGGGTATTTGTCTCTGCTCAGACTTTTTAAGATATTTCAGTGTAGAAATCACTTTTTCACACAGTTTAAAAGCAGATTATCTTTAAACAATATACCGCATATTTTAGCGTAATTTAGGGGATCAGATTATGCTCCAAACATTATTTCTATTTGCACAACTCCAGGTCTGGGCTGGAGTAAGGAGTTGGCCGTTATCTGTGAGCTGGGAGCTTTAGTGAATTACATTTTGGCCGTTATTTACCGCCCAGCGCTATTGTGAATACCGTTTTAGCGCTATTTACCGCGAATCACGGTAATTACCGCGATTCGCGGCAATTTTGCCGCTATTTTGCGGCAATTTTGCCGCTATTTTGCGGCAGCACTATAGTAAATGACCCCCACTGTATATACCATAGTTTGTATATCCTATAACTTTTGCGCAAACCAATCAATTTATCCTTATTGGGATTTACCAAAGACATGTAGCTGAATACATTTTGGCCCAGATGTAAGACAAAATTTGAGTTTATTGGATATTTTTTATAACAAAAATAGAAAATATAATTTTATCAAAATTTTTGGTCTTTTTTCATTTATATAGCAAAAAATAAAAATCCCAGTGGGAATGAAATACCACCAAAAGAAAGCTCTATTTGTGGGGAAAAAAAGGACACAAATTTCGTTTGGGTACAGCATTGCATGACTGCACAATTACCAGTTAAAGTAGCGCAGTGCCGAATTGCAAAAAGTGCTCTGGTCAGGAAGGGGGTAAAACCTTCCGGAGGTCAAGTGGTTCATACCACTTTCATTTGTGTCTTTTATAACTGCCTGGAGTTCAGGTTTACCATGATTCTATTAGAAACATTATTTGAACAAATATTAGAAAAGAGACATTTCTAGCTAAAGCGGAGGTCCACCACCCATCGCCACCCCTTTAAAAATTAAAAGTCAGCAGCTACACATACAGTAGCTGCTGACTTTTAACATTAGGACACTTACCTGTCCTGGAGTCCAGCGATGTCAGCACCGCCACTGATCTTCGGATTGGCTGGTCGTGTGCTGCTGCCGCCATTGGGGGTAAGGGTACCCGGAAGTGTAGCCTTTTGGCTTCACGGCCAGGCCCCTACTGTGCATGCGCGAGCCGCCGCTGTGCTTTCTCACTGGCGCGGAGGAGGAGGGAACTAGGCTGCTGACGTAATTGGCCGCAACCCGGGCACCCGCATGTGGGAACAAGATACCTGTCAAAAACAGGTATCCTCTTCTCACCCCCCGAAAGGTGCCAAATGTGACACCTAAGAGGGGGAGGAATCCGACAAGCAGAAGTTCCACTTTTGGGTGGAACTTTGCTTTAACCACTTGCCGACCGCCCGGCGTGGATTGGCAGCGGCAAAGTGGCTCAATATCGCAAACCGCCGTCACCTCATGTTGGCTGCGAGATTGAGGATCATGTGTTCCGGGGGAGCCAGGGAACGGGTAGGGCGGACTCGATGTCCGCCAGCTACCCGCGATCGCTACTCTGCAGTGACAAACACACGGATCTTCGCTCTTACAGGGCGAAGGAATGTGATCGCAGTGTATGGGAGCCGCTCTCCTTCCCCAGCCAGCCCAGCCACCATACAGTTAGTAACACACACAGGGAACACAGTTAAGCCTTAGAGCACCCCCTGCAGGTTAACTCCTTCCCTGCCAGTGACATTTATACAATAATCAGTGCATTTTCATAGCACTGATGGCTGTATAAATGCCAATGGTCCCAAAAAAGTGTCAAAATGGTCCGACATGTCCGCCGCAATATCGCAGTCCCGCTAAAAATCGCAGATCACCGCCATTACTAGTAAAAAATAAAAAAAATAAAAACTTCATAAATGAATTCTCATCATTCATAAACGCTGCAACTTTTGTGCAAACCAGTCAATATACGCCAAGGAAGAGAAAGAATATAAATCGGCCAAAAATTTTTTTTTATATATTTTTTTTGGATATGTATTTTAGCAAAAAGTAAGGAATATTGTTTTTTGCAAAATTGTAGCTTTTTTTTTTATAGCGGTTATCAGGATTGATGCAGAGGTGATCAAATACCACCAAAGAAAGCTCTATTTATGGGGAAAAAAAGCACTCAAATTTTGTTTGGGTACAGCGTCGCACGTGCAATTGTCAGTCAAAGCGACGCAGTGCCGAATCGCAAAAAGTGCCCTGGTCCTAAAGTGGGAAATCCTTCCGGGGCTGAAGTGGTTAAGGTCAGAACAGGGTTCAGGGTCATAGGCCTATTAGCAGTTGTTACCTCTGCTACCCATGTTTTTAGACCACTGAAGCATGTGCAACCTACCTAGTGAACAGCAACAATTACATACTTTATAACATGCCTACACAACACATGCTTAGTAATAACTATGTATATATTATAGTAAATATTTTTTTTTATTGGTCACATTTTTTACAACCAATTATGTCTTTTGTTTATGAACCATTAAAATCACATTGTTATAGAGCTAGTATATTGCGTATGTGCTGCTAGAAGCTATACAAATGAAAAAGAAGCATTAATACTAACATTTATTATTAGAATGGTATGTATATTGCTTTTGGCATAGTAAATATGTCAGAGTGTAATTATACCACTTGGTCTACCACAGCTATTCTCATGCATCACGCAGGCATGAAGGTTTGGATTGATCAGAAGGACTTCAGCTATTTACACAGCAAGTAGGAGCACAAGACAGTTTAGTAATTCTGAAATTGGTCTTTAACGAATTATTGAGTCAAATTTTTCTATAGCCACCAATCTGCATGAATCTTGATGAATGTCCCGAGTACAGAAAACTAAGGTTACTTATTTTGGGTTACTACATTTTGCACATTACTACTGCGTTTTGCATAACTTGATGAAATAAGCCCACAAATGTACCTAAATGTAAATGATATGAAATAGTTATTGAGCAACAGAGAATGTTGTATCTATTCTGAAAAGTTACCCATTACAAATACAGAAAAAGCAATTCTCAGTTAATGGAATGTAAATCTTAGTTATACACGTAACATAACATTTTGTTGATCAGCCTTACCTAAAAACTGCAGCACACTGTTGAAACCACTGTAGATCCAGCTAAACAGGAAGGACATATCTAGCAGTGAATAATCCTGAAAGAAGAAACAAAATAACATATAGTTTATATTTTCTTGTCGTTTACGAAAAGTCAATGGTGTGGCAATGAAACAGAAAACAAATGAATGTCTTTTATTGCCCGGGCAAAGAACAGTCAACTTATTATGCTTCATAAGATAATACTAGTCACTACCTCCAGTAATTCCCATTAGAGACATTGTCAATAAAAAGTTCAACTGTTTGCGAATGGTTTGATTACTTTACAAGTATGACAATTTACATCCTGAGGCTGTTGAAATTAAATTATTTATGTGGCAGAAGTAACATTTAAAGTGGTAAAAGCAAACATTTATTATATTAAAGCTTGTGGTGTCTGCATTCGTGTAAACCTAGCCAAAGGCAGGAAGCGAGTTACTGGTTAGTTCATCAGGTGAAAATAAAGGCAAATCTAATGCAGCCACCACATATACTGATTGGTAAGCTGCAATATGTTACATTTTTGGTTTTGGTTTTAGGGGAAAAAAAAAAAAAAAAAAACTTGGTGGGACATTCATACCACTTCAGCCCCAGAAGGATTTACCCCCCTTCCTCACCAGAGCACTTTTTGTGATTTGGCACTGCGTCGCTTTAAATGGCAATTGCACAGTCATGCAATCGTACACAAACTTATTTTTAAGCTATTCCTTGGTAGATTTGCTAGTATTGAAAGATCCATTTATGATTAAACTTCAACTTCTTGGACAGATGCCCTCAGATTATCATCAAGAAAACTTTAATATGACATAGAACTCATAGCTGACTCAATGATATCAAGCTGCCCTGGCCCTGAAGCAGTAAAGTAACTAAGACTATCAATCATTACTGGTAGTCTTGCTCTAATGTTCTTTTTGGAAAGCAAATACTTTTTTTTTTATTACTATTATAGATGCTTGCACTTGAATACAAACTGCTACAAGAGTTATCAAACACAGGGGCGTATCAATCATGAGGCAAACAAGGCGTGTGCCTTGGGCTGCATTTTTCATGGGTCAGCTCCTCCGCTGCCCCCCCCCCTCCCCAGTTCCCTCACCATCTGTGCAAGTGATCAGAAAGAAATCTGGAGTGGTGTCACCGAAGAGCAGGGAAGAACCTGAGCGGAACTCACACACTCCCCTGACCAGGGGTGGACTCAGTCGGGCAGGCCTTGCCCGGGGGGGCCCATGAGAGGCTCCTGGGAGGACAGGGGGAGATGCATGTAATAAGCTAGTCCTTTGAGGAGAGAGAGAGACCAAGGGAGCCCAGGAAGGAGGACATGTCCCAAACCGGTGAAAGAACTCAGGGCAAGGGTCAGCATCAGTTCAGCAACAGCACCGACAAGTAGGCTGCATCTGTGACTTGCTTTACCCTTGTGTCAGTCAGAACAGTGATGCCGAAGCTTCTAATACAATGCTATCTACATAGTTCCGGCTCCCAGCAGTATGTCTGGCTGCTGTTTCGTCCAAATGCAGCTGAAAGCTGAATGGTCTACTGCCCTGTCAGTCAGCTTTGCACCTAGTGAAAGTCCAAGCTCAGGGTGTGTGGGAAGTACAACGTGCAGCCTAGAGAATGAAATGTCTGTTGGAGCAAGGGTGGTAAGAGCCAGTGTCCCCTCTTGACATAGTTGTACATTGAACTCTGTTTACCATCAATGGTACAACAATGCATTGTGCGTGCAGTGATGGAACATGTGTACAGGGAAGTACAGTGAAGGAACATGGAGAGTAGAGGACCCTGTGTGGGGGAGCACTGTACTTCAGTCTCTGTCTCAGTCTCTGTGTATTCTGAGCAGGGACAGTGTACCCATAATTGGGGACCCCCTGTCATGTCATGTGGATCAGCGGGACTTCACTCCTTATATTGAGAGACCCCTGTGTGTTCTGAGGATGGGGGGGGCACTGTACTTATAATGGGGACCAGCTGTGTGACCTCAGAATGGGGAGCTCAGTACATCTTATAATGTAAGATTGTTTTTCCCCTCCCTCCCTCTCACCCCTGCCTCTCTCTCTCCTTTCTGTCTCTCTCAACCTCTCTCTCCCCCTCTCTCTCTCACCCCCTCTCTTTCTCAATCCCCCTCTCTCTCAACCCCTCTCTCCCCTTCTTCCATTTCTCTCCTTTTCCATGTCCCCCATCTCTCTCCTTCCTATTCCTATCTGGGGGGGGGGGTTGGAGGGAGCACTGTGGCAGGCTAGCAGGGGGGGTTACTACCCCATAGTCCACCTGAGACCCAGCATAGCCATGAGAGATCCCAAATAGCCACCAAAGACCCCGAATAGCCACTTAAGAAAGGGGCGGGACAAATTTAGATGGGCGGAACCCGATATTAGTCTTGCCTAGGGCAACGCAAAACCAAAATACACCACTGATTACACAGTCTGCTCTTGGGCTAAATCTACTGGGACAGTTAGCCCTGGACCATTCAGCACTACTGGTAAATCATTTTTACAGCGGAAAGATTGATTTCAGATAATTTGGCAATCCTTTTAAATTCCTTACCGCATTTACAACCTTCTTTCTGAGGCCCTTAGAGAGCTCTATTAGTCTTGGCATGTTGACATCAAACATGTTAATAGCAAAGAAAACACCAAACCCTAAATCTCTGAGACTTTAGTAAGACAGTTTGCACCTGCATAATCCCCAAGGGCCCATTCACATGGGGTGCATACATGTGTCTCCCATGCAGGGCCCTCTTTTACCAGCACAGGGATGCACAGCTGTTGCATCAAATTAATTTCTATTGAGACATGCAGCTGCACAGGTACCTCCCCTGTGTCCTAATATAACAGGTGGGTGTGTGCAGGTATGGGTCTCCCCACTGTCAGAATATAAAAACACAGCTATGTGATTCCCCCCATCCACCTCGAATGTGTGGATGGGCATACTGGGTAATTTTTTTCTCTTTCAACCTGTTGGTTTAACCCAAAAAAATCATGTATGGGCTTGTAGGCAGGTGCAGTCTATTTCCTCCACTGCAAGTGGCACTCCAACTGTTGATGGAGAGGAAGTCAAGAAGGACAGGGTTCCTCTATGGTTTTCTGGGCCACTGGGGATTGGCCACTAGCCTATTGAAGGCTGCAGCCCCATGTGACCATCTCGGGTCAGGCAAAGGCTATTTAAGGCCCTGGCTCCTGGGTTTGGTGCACATTTTGTGAGTGGGCAGTGTAGGGAAAGGTACCCTGCCTGTTAGGGACAGTGTTAGCATTAGGGAAAGGTTTTTTGCAAGGAGGAAAAGCATATGGTCTGGGACTCCTCTGGACATCTTCCCAATTGGGTATCAGACTTCCAGGCTGCATCCTGCCCTCTTTACAGAACTGTGAACTGTTTCTGCATACTTCAATGCAAGTTCTTTGTTGCACCCGTCGGTGTGAACTATTACCACTGCACCACACTGCACACCACCTACAGGCTGCTTAACAAACATACCCTACTCTACTAAAGAAAAGCAATTTAATTTCTGTCTGTGTTAGGCCAAAGTCACACTTGCAATCCTGTCACTTGTAAGTTCACAGGATAATCATGGTGGACGTAGCAGGGAGGTGAAGCAGTCACAAGCTTGCATGTGCTGCTCTCTAACTGGATATGTGAGGTGTCACTCTCTTGTCTGCATTCTGCAATGCTTTTGGTAGCTAGGGAGTTATTATTTTGACAAACCAAATCCAAAACAAACTCTAACCTATCTGTCTAAAACTTGTATTACCTAGTTTCTTTAGAAGCTGCACTTCTTTTCAGCTTTTAAACTTAGCGACAGACAAAAATGGTGGTGCTGATGTTTCTTCTATATTAGTAGTATGACCAGCAAATTACCTCACAGAGGACCCTGCGAGAGAAAAGTTTGATATAGTGATGAAATCATTGTCGCTTCAGGCTCCAATGACATCATGATACATGTGCATCACATTATCCAAGTGTGTGGTTTCCACAGAGAATTGGTCACACATTGGGTCACCTACAACCTCTGTGAATGTCAAGTAGGATTGGTCTGGTGGAAAGATGTTGTGGGCTTCAGTTAATTATGGTGGATTTCAGGTGAGTTCCTTGTTCTATTAATCTATCAATAATTGTTATGTAAGGTTTTAAGAATAAGATGAAAAATATTCTGTCATATATAAATATTGTCAGGGCACAACAAATCTGGATGTCAGGCTCTGTACTGTGGATCCTTGGTGCTTCAATCACAGTTTTGTGATCATGCTAAAACACGATCTTTCACATGTTCAGAGTACTTATGTAGCTAGACAAGGTTGCATTTTGACATGTAATGTTGGTTGTTAGGACGCCGGCAGGGTTGTCCCTGCTGTCAGCAGACAGCAGAATGTAAGTAAAGGAGCCGAACATAAAAAAAAAAGCATTGGGTCCCATCACAACCCAAACCAGGCCCTTAAGGCCTGGAATGGATTTTAAGGGGGTCCCTATGCCAAAAAACCCCCACAAAAAATGTCATGGGGTGCCCCAATATCCATACCAGGCCCTTTGAGTCTGGTATCGATTTGAAGGGGGACCCTACTCTAAAAACCAAAACTAATTGGGGGTGGGGTCACCCCCATAATCCAGACCCTTATCTGAACATGCAGACTAGCAGGTCAGGAAAGGGGGGACAGACATGTGCCCCTCTTCCTGAACCATACCAGGCCACATACCCCTACTCATTCACCAAAAAAAGTCAGTGGTGGATAAAAATACAAACACAGTTTTTAACAAGTCTTTTCTTAAGCAAAACAAAAAAAGTCACCCCCCGATAGACATCATCAATCACATAGGTCCACGTCAATCATGATGAATGACAGCCACCAACCAGCACGATAAAACTCAGCTGCTGGCCAACACCTGACCAATCCTGTCACTTGCCTTGCACCAAATGACATCCCTGGTTCTCCCCAGACTTCAAGAGTAACCAGAGAAAAAACAAATACCAATAGGAGAGGGGCCATAACAAATCATAAAAGAGTCCAAATCTATTTATTGGTTTGCAGAAGGCAGAAAACAAGCAAATACTGATTGCTGGTAACTCCTGGTCCAGCAATGAACTTCTTTACATAGATTTACACTGGAAAGCCCTGTTTTGAGTCCATTCAAGTTTCCGATGTTAACCGAAGCCCTGATGAAGGGCCCCTGAAACTTAGCTGCCCTTTTGCACAAATTAATAAATCAATTTGATCTATTCTATAATTTGGTCTAGCGCTCCTTTTGCTGGGTACCCACTGGAGGATAGCCCCGTCTGTTGCAAGCAGCCTAATCTGAGCCACTGAGCATCCTGAATGTTTTTTTTTCTCTCACCCGGCCTTATACGACCTTTGTAGTCTAAATTTCAGGGGGGGGGGGAGCTTGCTGCATTTTTAATCTTATTAAATTATTTTCATTTGCAGTTCTTTAAATGTGAAGCAATAAGGAACAATGGCGGCTGGTGAAATTTTAGGAAGGGGACGCCAGACCCATATCACCAGATAGGGGTATACAGAGTCACCAGATAGGAGTATACAGAGCCCCAGATAGGGGTATACAGAGTCACCAGATAGCAGTATACACTTACAGAGCACCAGATAGCAGTATAAAGAGTCACCATATAGCAGTATACAGAGTCACCATATAGCAGTATACAGAACCCCAGAAAGCAGTATACAGAATCACCATATAGCAGTATACATACAGAGTCACCATATAGCAGTATACAGAGTCACCAGATAGGGGTATACAGAGTCACCATATAGCAGTATACAGAGCCCCAGATAGCAGTATACAGAGCCCCAGATAGCAGTATACAGAGTCACCATATCGCAGTATACATAGCACCAGATAGGGTATACAGTCACCAGATAGGGGTATACAGAGTCTCAGATAGGGTATACAGAGTCCCAGATAAGGTATACAGTCACCAGATAGGGGTATACAGAGTCCCAGATAGGGTATACAGTCACCAGATAGGGGTAAACAGAGTCCCAGATAGGATATACAGAGTCCCAGATAGGGTATACCAGATAGGGGCATACAGAGTCCCAGATAGGGTATACAGTCACCGGATAGGGGTATACAGAGTCCCAGATAGGTTATACAGTCACCAAACAGGGGTATACCGAGTCTCAGATAGGGTATTCAGAGTCCCAGATATGGTATACAGTCACCAGATAGGTGTATACAGAACACCAGATAGGGTATACAGAGTCCCAGACAGGTGTACACATAGCACCAGATAGGGCAGTGCTCTCCACATGGCAGTGTCGGCTGGAGCCCGTGGGGAGTTTAGAAAAGAACTAACATTACAACAACCCCCATCCCCCCTCTCCACGGGCTCTAGCTGACACTGCCATATAGAGGGAGAGCAGTTCTGCTCTCTTCAGCTAACAATGCTGCAGTGCTGCCTTACCTGAATATGGAGTAGCCGCTCCATGTGAGCTCAGACAGCACTGCCATCTCTCCTGTCCATTGCCGCACAGTCCCGCCCCTGCCCACTGCACCAATCACTGGCAGTCCAGTGCTCAGGGCAGCCAATTAGTGAAAGTAAGTGCGCCTCTTACTTTCAATTTCAAGACTGGCCAATAGGTTCACTACTTGCTGTCAGCAGACAGCAAGGAGGCAAAGAAAAAAAAGAGTCAATATACTGGCACTTCCTTTAGGAGGTCGGGCTGACTTTTTTTTTATCTTCCTTCCCAGCAGGGAGGCGACACCCAAGCGCCCCTCATGGACCAGCCGCCGCTAAGGAATAAATAGTTCATATATAAGAGTTATACTTTTTATTTTGACAGCTGTGTGTCCCGCTGTCAGAATACAATGTCCTGGCAAGGGGTGATTCCTCCATTTACCTCGTTTGTGTGGATGGCAAATCTGTTTTTTTTGTTTGTTTTTTTCCTTTGGCCAGCTGACTGAAGGTAAAAAAATTATCCATCTATGGCTAGCTTAAATACAGAACTAGTGAGGGGCATAAGTTTGTATTACAGCAAAAAAAAAAAAAAAAAAAAGTTACGGTATTTTAAGAGCTATTGTGCCTGTCAGATATGAACCTTTAAAAAAAAAAATCTGCAACCAAAGGAATGCAAATAAAGCATATTTAAAAGCAAAAGTCAAGAACGTTCATGGATCTGTCTGGAACACGTCAGCAGTTTCACTTGTTGCAAAAAGACAATCCTAAAATGCCTTTAAAGGCCTGTCAGAGAACTGAAACACAGTGACGCAGACGGGAGGGGTTGGTTACAACAACCAACAAATATGTTCAGGTGAGTCACCAGGAGAATCTTCTCACATTTCTCACTGGCATAGGCGTGCGCACATAGGGTGGCAGGTGAGCCCTTGCGCACCCTAATTACTCTGTACTGTGCAGATTCTCCCTGCTGCCTGGCTTCAGAGAAAGGGACTTGGGGAATCTCTGTCCTCAGTCTCTTTCTCTGTCTTAAAAGTGAGACATCAGGGGTTTGTTTAGACCACTGAGATTTCATCAAAGCCCCCCAGCAGGGCTCCTAAAATAAATTGTAAAAAAAAATAATAAAATATAATATTGTAAAAAATAATAAAAAAACAAAATTGTAAAAAACAAATAAAATAAAATAAAAATAAACTACTGACACCTATCTTTGCCCTACTGACACCGCCCTCTGCCTTTCTGACATATACACACACACTCATGTTTGTTTGCGCTTTGTGGTGCACACCCTAATGCAATAGGCTGCACACACCTATGCTCACTGGTAATGCGTCCATACATTTTTTGTAAAGTACTCAGTGTGTAAAAAGGATTTATAGAATTTCTGTTTTATATAGCACATTCAGAAGCTAATTTTAAAATAACCCTGTTAGTAAAACATTAACTAAAGTAAATCATTAACATGCTCTTTCCCAAGCTTTGATTTTCATGCAGAAATAGACATTTTCTCAGGTTTATTAAATCACAGAAATGTAAAGAATGTTTAGTATTTACCATGCTGATTACAGAACGCAAGGTTTTGTCATCTTTTCTGTGTATAAGAAATTCTTATATATAAAAAAAGTCTACAATGGGCGATTACATCGGACATCTGTAGAAAAAAATAAGAAAAAAGTGCACTAAACCTGCTGCAATGGATTTGGGGCATAAAAAGTCATTCAGAAATTTTAGAGTAAAAAATGTGCTAGAGTACTAGAGTTCTGATACTTTTTTTTATAATTCCTTTATTTTCCAAAGAAAAAATTAGAAAGATACATACAACTGGAAAGCCATCATCAAATACAGAATCATGGAGACATAGTGTATATCAGAATAGAGCAACATTATACACAGTAATAGAGGGTACAGTATTCTTATATCTTGAAAAACCTAGAACAACATGTAAGTGCACTCCATGGTCTGTAACCGTAGCCCGCCTCAAAGGCGGGCAGCGTTGAGCACCCAGGTGCCTAGCTGAAAGCTGCACGTCCGACTGGTCCTCCCACTCCAACAGCCCCATCAACCATTCTGTACCGAAAAAAAACCTTGTTATAAAAATGACCCCAGGGTTGATTAAAGTCCAGAGACACCCGGCCCCAGCGGCCGAGGGATCCGGAGGAAGACCGCCAGATACCCCCTGCCACAGCCAGGACCCCACCCACCCCCTGGACCAACCGCCGCGGAGTGGGAGGGTGAAATAAGACCAGGTTATCACCAGGAAACTCAACTTTTTGAATTATGAAACTACAGAACAGAGTGGAAGTATAATATAACAGATAGATAGACAAAAAGTAAAAAGGATACAGTGGGAATTGTGTGTCGCCCGCCTAGGACCCCCCGATGCCACGCCGATCCAGTGGCTCAGAGCGGCATTCCAACCGATAGGCGTCTGTATAGACAAAGTACTGCCAAGGTCGTCAGGTCTCCTGAAAGGCCTCCTCCCTGTCGTTCAGGGTGGCAGTCAGGTCTTTCATATTTCTCAGGTCATTAACCTTCGAGAACCAAAGTGCCAGAGAGGGAGGGAGCTCCGACTTCCAACAGAGAGAGATACATGCCTTAGCTGCATTCAACAGCTGCTTTGTTAGAGAGGTTTTGTACTTCTTGATGGGACGTTCTGTTAAGTGTAATAAACACACCAATGGCTTGTCTTCCACATCAATGCCAGTCAGGTTTTTTATGGTGCGGGTCACCCCCTTCCAAAAGGAACGCAATTTTGGACAGCCCCAAAAGATGTGGAGCATTGTGCCTTCCCCCCTTCCACATTTCCAGCACCACTCCGAAGTCCGAGGGAAGAACCGATGCAGAACCGTTGGCACTCTGTACCATCTTGTAAGAATTTTATAGCAGGATTCTTGAATCCTGGTAGCTATGGAGGATTTATGGGCAAAGTGCAGTATTTTCTCTCTCTCTGCAGCAGTCAACTGAACACCCAGATCCTCTTCCCATTGAAGAAGGAATGGTGGCTGAAAATCGGCTCGGGGCTGAGTCAACAAGGTATATAGTAAGGAGAGGCTGTGGCGAATGGGCTCCCCGGAGCGGCATATCGCCTCCAGTGTAGTCAGCTGTCTGGAGCCTCCCGGGGTCCTCTGGGACCTCCGCAAGAAGGCCCGGAGCTGGAGACCACTGAGAAAGTCCAAGGGAGGACTGACCACCGCTAGACCCGCAACTTCAGAAAGGGAACCATCAGTTTTGAGGAAGTCCGAGACATAAGTACGGTTTACTGCCCTCAGCCGCTGGAAATTCGGATTATGAAGGCCCGGTTCAAACTCTGGGTTGTCCAGGACCGGGATCATGGGCGATGGGTATGGGGAGACTGAGGTGTGCCTGAAGGCCTCCCTGGCAACTGCCAGGGTGCCCCCAAGAGTTGGGTGGTCCGCTATTCCACGGGGAAGGGAGGAGCGGATCCACGGCCAGCTTTTAGCCATGCCTGCTGAGTCCTCCAGCTCCATGGCACCCCAGTGCTTGGCGTCGGCACGGCAGAATCAGTCCACCAGCCTAACCAAGTGAGTCGCCCTGTAATACGCCCTCATGTCCAGAAGGCCCACACCCCCCCGAGCTTTGGGCAGGTGAAGAATGGTAAGCCGGATCCTGGGCTGGCGGTGGGACCATACGAATTCACGGAATAGGACTTCAACCCTCTTGAAGAAACTGGACGGGAGCCGGATGGGTAAAGCCTGCATGATGTACAACATTCTAGGGAGGACAGTCATCTTCAGGGTGCTACATCTGCCAAACCATGTCAGCGCTAGTGAATGCCAGCGGAGTAAATCCGTCTTTACTCGGGCCAGTAGAGGTACAAAGTTTGCAGAGTATAGGGCCTTTATGTCGCTGGTAATGTCTACCCCTAGATAGCGTATGGAGGAGTTGGCCCAACGCAGAGGGTAGGCCGCTCTCAGGCGGTCCACCACTTTGTTTACTTTTGCCGGACAGGACACGCCCAGTACTCCGAGAACCATAGAGATGACCGGGGACGATCTGTCCCTCGGATCTCAATGGTATTTCCTTCCGGCCTCATCGGTTTCGTTCACCAGCTCGCCGATCGCTCAGGTGAGTCGGTAAAGGCACCGGGTGACGGCAGACGCTGCCTGTAAGAACGATAAAGTGGCTGGATATTCTTGCTGGCCCGGTTTCATTATGAAATCCAGAAATAGATTTTTTATACTGTACATAGCTCGGACCATTGTAACTACTAGGGGTGTGCATCTTCACTGGTCTCCCGATTCGATTACAATTATCTGGTCAACGTTTTGATTCGATGCAATTCCGCGATGCATCACGATTAGGATACAAGGGAGGGTAGGAACTGAAGGATGGAGGAATCCATGGACAGGAATAGAAAGATGGGGGAGTCTGGGGATGGAGACGGAGAAATCCATGGACAGGAACAGAAGGATGGGGGAGTCTGGGGATGGAGGAATCCATGGATAGGAACAGAAGGATGGGGGAGTTTGGGGAATGATGGGTGTAGAGGGGTGTGGGTGGTAGTGATGGGTGTCAGTGGGTGGGTGTAGAAGGGTGTGGGTTTCAGCAATGATGGGTGTAGAGGTGTGGATAGTGATGGGTGTATAGGGGTGTGAGTATGGGTGAAGATGGGTGTCAGTGGCTGATGCTGGGTGTAGAGGGGTGCGGGTGGTAGTGAGGGGTGTGGGTGATGCTGGGTAGTGATGGGTGTTGGTGTAATGGGTGTTGGTGTAGAGGGGTGTGGGTGGTGATGGGTGTAGATGGGTGTCAGTGGGTGGGTACAGAGGGGTGTGGGTGGTGATGGGTGTAGAGGGGTGCGGGTGGTGATGGGTGTAAGTGGGTGGGTACAGGGGGGCGTGCGTGATGATGGGTAGTGATGGGTGTGGGTGGTGATGGTGGGTGTAGATGGGTGACAGTGAGTGATGATGGGTATAGAGGGGTGTGGGTGATGATGGGTGTCAGTGGGTGATGCTAGGTAGTGATGGGTGTGGGTGGTGATGGTGGGTGTAGATGGGTGTCAGTGGATGATGATGGGTGTCAGTGGGTGATGGGTGGTGATAGTGATGATGGGTGTGGGTGGTGATGGTGGGTGTAGAGGGCTGTGGGTGATGATGATGGGTGTCGCCTGACAAGGCGCATCGGATGATGTCACCCGATAATCGATTATGGGCAGTCATCGCATTGATGCCGCATCGTGGACCACCGAATCGTGATGCATCGATGCATCGATTAATTTCAGCATCCCTAGTAACTACAGTATGGGGAGATTTACTAAAACTGGAACACTCAGAATCTGGTGCAGCTGTGCATGGTAGCCAATCAGCTTCTAACTTCAGCTTGTTTGGTTAAGCTTTGACAATAAAACCTGGAAGCTGATTGGTTTCTATGCAGATTTTGCTTGCTCTAGTTTTAGTAAGTCAACACCTATGCATTTACCATTTCCTTTTCTTACTCAGGGTATGGCAGGTGAGCGCCACTTGGAGCCCTGCAAGGCCAGGCAGTGAAATAATAGACTCCAGGGGGGTGTTAATGACAGGCTGGGCTCACTCACTGGAAATAGATAGAATGAAGGTGACTGCTGTTCAACCTGAAGAAAAATGGTGGGACTGGACAGAGGAAAAAGCTTGGAACAGCACTGGAGCATGGAGAGGGTTAAGGTACACGGGACAATTTTTCAACCTCTTCTGAACGATTTTTTGACAGCTAGAAACCGATGCTTAAAAATGTCCGTTTAACCGCATTTTACATGCCGCGTTTAGCCACGTTTTGCAGCGTTTTGCCGCGTTCGCCTCTAGAAGTGTTTTTTTTTAATGACAAATGCCTCTAAACGAAATGCTGCTAAACGCGAGTTACCTGTTAGCTGTTACAGGCATTTGACGTTTCATATGCCTCTGAACTTCCATATGAAAGCATTTTTTTGCTTTCCAAAAAAAGCCTCTAAACTCAACTGCCTAGAAACAACTGTAAACGACCCTGTATACTGATAAGATAACATAGAGGAGAGTTCAGGGGCAGCTGAAAAAATGTCCAACTGCTCCTAAACGTCTGTTTAACAGCAGCAGTATACATGAGGCCTAAGTAGAGCTGGGCACATTTTTGTATATGTTAATCTTTGCCTCGTGAAACAACCCATTCCGTTTAAGATAGAAATGAGGGGCTAAATGTATGTGTATGTACAAATATACAGTATATATATATATATTGTGACAGGATGAGACTCTGTGAGAATATAGCAAAATGTGAAACAGGATTTGCATTTATGGTAAATGCGACGTTCCAGACTAGTGTTTCTAGGAAGAGAAAACTGTATATGTGAGGGGTGTACTCACTTTTGTGAGATACTGTATATATATCTCACAAAAGTGAGTAGTACACCTCTCACATTTTTGCAAATATTTTATTATATCTTTTCATGTGACAACACTGAAGAAATTACACTTTGTTTCAAGGCAACAAAAGTGAGTACACCCCTAAGTCAAAATGTCCAAATTGGGCCCAATTAGCCATTTTCCCTCCCCAATGTCATGTGACTCGTTAGTGTTACAAGGTCTCAGGTGTGAATGGGGAGCAGGTGTGTTAAATTTGGTTTTATCACTCTCACTCTCTCATACGGGTCACTGGAAGTTCAACATGGCACCTCATGACAAAGAACTCTTTGAGGATCTGAAAAAAAGAATTGTTGCTCTACATAAAGATAGCCTAGGCTATACGAAGATTGCCAAGACCCTGAAACTGAGCTGCAGCATGGTGGCTAAGACCATACAGTTGTTTAACAGAACAGGTTCCACTCAGAACAGGCCTCGCCATGGTCGACCAAAGAAGTTGAGTGCACGTGTTCAGCGTCATATCCAGAGGTTGTCTTTGGGAAATAGATGTATGAGTGCTGCCAGCATTGCTGCAGCGGTTGAAGGGGTGGGGGGGTCAGACTGTCGGTGGTCAGACCATATGCCACACACTGCATCAAATTGGTCTGCGTGGCTGTCATCCCAGAAGGAAGCCTCTTCTAAAGATGATGCACAAGAAAGCCCGCAAACAGTTTGCTGAAGACAAGCAGACTAAAGACATGGATTACTGGAACCATGTCCCATGGTCTGATGAGACCAAGATAAACTTATTTGGTTCAGATGGTGTCAAGCGTGTGTGGCGGCAACCAGGTGGGGAGCACAAAGACAAATGTGTCTTGCCTACAGTCAAGCATGGTGGTGGGAGTGTCATGGTCTGGGGCTGCATCAGTGCTTCCGGCACTGGGGAGCTACAGTTCATTGAGAGAACCATGAATGGCAACATTTACTGTGACATACTGAAGCAGAGTATGATCCCCTCCCTTTGGAGACTGGGCCACAGGGCAATATTGCAACATGATAATGACCCCCAAACACACCTCCAAGATAGCAGTTGCCTTGCTAAAGAAGCTGAGGCTAAAGGTGATGGACTAGCCAAGCATGTTTCCAGACCTAAACCATATTGAGCATCTGTGGGGCATACTCAAAAGGAAGGTGGAGGAGCGCAATGTCTCCAACATCCACCAGCTCTGTGATGTCATCATGGAGGAGTGGAAGAAGACTCCAGTGGCAACCTGTGAATCTCTGGTGAACTCCATGCCCAAGAGGGTTAAGGCAGTGCTGGAAAATAATGGTGGTTTGGACATTTTCAGAAGGAAAACTCATACGGGGTGTCTACGAGTTATACCAAATCCAGACCTTTGTACGAACCGATCAGGTAGTGGAAATCGGAGTCGAAGAAATCGTTCCGTTGACGATAGAACCTCCACACAAACCCCCAGTAATAGTACAACGTTATAACGGGACACCGGGTCAGAGGTTTCCCTCCCCTAGTATGAGACGAAGTCATACAGTGTCATTTACAACGGTAAGTACCAAGAGAGTTACTTGACATCGAGGGGTCACGGCCTTCGTGACTA